>CAMRHE010001575.1:0-73117 GCA_947044405.1 Leptodactylus fallax
AGCAGAGCAGCAGGAAGTGACGAGACAGAGAGCAGCAGCCATCTTGGCAAGTGTTGTATTGAACTGGTGTGGAGATTTTTCTGTACAGCTAAGCTGTATCTTGGTCCAGAGACAAACAGAGTGTAAAGAGACAACAGGACTAGTGAGTCCATGTGAAAGGAACTGTGCTCAGTGGCTGATCAGTGAGACTGACATTGTGACTGTGTATATGGATACCACAGATAGAGACTCGCAGTGCTGTTGATGTACTGGACAGCACCTGCTAAACCCCAGCTTACAACCCAGCTCAGTGTATGGATTCGGCAGGACTGTCAGTGTGCTGAGTGGAATCTGCTGTTGGATTACATTGCATTCATTGGGTTTCCCTGTTAAAGAGGACTTCATTTCTCCCAAGATCCTGATAACAGTGAGGAGAGGACGCTTCACTATAAAAGAAAGGAACGACTTTGGGCCCCACCGCGCGCTTCTACGGACTGTAAGCGGTCCACCTGGACCACTGGGGAAAAGGGGGTGCACCCAAATGTGATGTCAGGGTCAGTTAGGGATAGTTTTGAGTATATTGTTCATTCAGTGTCCATACTGCAGAAGTGGACAGAGTAAAAGTAGAAACCATTACAGAATTTGCCTTGAAATTGTTCATGCTATATTGTATATTTTGCTTGTCTTTATCCCTGTCATTTTACCTTCAAATAGCCTTTATTAACTTATAGTAAATATATATTCTTTTCTTGAACTACCGCGTGTGCGTTCATTTCTGGTTGCGGAGTCCAAACCACCTGCCTTGCTCTCGGTTCACAAGTGAATACCAGCCTGTTGGAATAATCCAGTAGATAGCAGTCATAAGTCATCCTGTGGTGGCCAGTAAAGGGGCCATTTACTATATGGGGCCTGTAAAGGGGTAGTATACGGTGTTGGGGACTAGTAAAGAGTGCAAATAAGAAATTACTGTGTGGAGACCAGTAAAGGGGGAAATTACAGTGTGCGGTCGGTGGAAGGACCAATATACTGTATGGGGACCAATAAAAGAGGAAATATACTGTCTGGGGCCAAGAAAGGGATCAGTATAATGTGAGGTGGCCAATAAAGAGGCAATGTTCTCTGTGAAGGCCAGTAAAGGGGATGTTATAACATGTGTGGTTCAGCAAATGGGGTGTTATAAAGTGTGGGGGTCAGTAAAGAATGTGCTATACCTTGTGGGGCCAATAAAAGGTTCATTATACTGTGTGGGGTCTAGTAAAGTGGGTGTTAAACGGTTTGAGGGAAGGTGGGAGCAGCCAAAACTTTGCTATGGGACCCAGGCATTCCTAGTTAGGCCCCTTCTTTTACCATAATAGACACTGTACAATACCACTTCATTTGTCTTGTATAAATAGCCATTGCACAGTAGCATTTCTTTTACCATGCAAAATGGCCACTGCACACTACAACTTCATTTATCCTGCATAAATAGCCACTACATAGTTCCACTTTTCTTATCTTGCATGTGTGGGCATATACACACGTGGACAAAATTGTTGGTACCCTTCGTTTAATGAAAGAAAAACCCACAATGGTCACAGAAGTAACTTGAATCTGACAAAAGTAATAATATATAAAAATTTTATGAAAATGAACAAATGAAAGTCAGACGTTGCTTTTCAACCATGCTTCAACAGAATTTAAAAAAAAAGAAAACTCATGAAACAGGCCTGGACAGAAATGATGGTACCCTTAACTTAATATTTCGTTGTACAACCTTTTGAGGCAATTACTGCAATCAAATGATTCCTGTAATTGTCAATGAGACAACCTCTCAACAGGTATTTTGGCCCACTCCTCATGAGCAAACTGCTCCAGTTGTCTTGGGTTTGAAGGGTGCCTTTTCCAGATGGCATGTTTCAGCTCCTTCCAAAGATGCTCAGTAGGATTTAGGTCAGGGCTCATAGAAGGCCACTTCAGAATAGTCCAATGTTTTCCTCTTAGCCATTCTTGGGTGTTTTTAGCTTTTGTGTTTTGGGTCATTATCCAGTTGCAAGACCCATGACCTGCGACTGAGACTAAGCTTTCTGACACTGGGTAGCGCATTTCTCTCTACAATCCCTTGATTGTCTTGAGATTTCATTGTACCCTGCACAGATTCAAGACACCCTGTAACGTCCTTGCCTGTCCGGGCTTTGGCGCCGTCCTCCGGGCGCACGCTGCGGCGCAGGAGGCGTGCCCGGTTGTGATTCTTTTCTTTGGGTTTTTCTTGTACTGTCTGAACACTGTCCTATTCCCTCACCTCCTTAATTGATTTTCCACCACGCCCTTCTCCTTCACCTTGCTATCCCCCGCTCCACTAAGAGTTAACTTTAGTCCTGCCTTGGTGATTGACAGCCTATCCTCCTATCAAGTCTGAGGCGGGTTCTTTCTCCCTATTTATTGTTTGCCCACTTTCCTATGGGCGCCTGCTATTGCATTTTGCTTACTGGCTATACTTCTTGTTATTTGTTACCTGCTCTTCTGATTTTCTGACCACCTGGCTTACCTTTGACTATTCTCTTGGACTTCGTTTCTGTACTGCATTGCTCGATAGTTACTGACCCCTTGGCTAGCTGACCTCACTTTGTTGTTGTGCGTCTTGTCTGTGTTCTGTGTTATCACTTATTATAAGGAGGGACTGTCGACTGGTTGCTGGCTGTCACCTAGGACAGATCGGGCAAGTTAGCCAGGGACAGTGGGGGGGATTCAGCTTAGGGTCCACTGTCTCGTTGTGCCCATCCCCCCTAAGTTCTCCAGCAGCTACTGGGGAATCGCTCCTCTAGTGGTTCCCTTACACACCCTGTACCAGATGCAGCAAAGCAGACCCAGAACATAACAGAGCCTCCTCCAAGTTTCACAGTAGAGACAGTGTTCTTTTTAAGATATGCTTCATTTTTCCATCTGTGAACATAGAGCTGATGTGCCTTGCCAAAAATGTCGATTTTTGTCTCATCTGTCCATAGGACATTCTCCCAGAAGCTTTGTGGCTTGTCAACATGTAGTTTGGCAAATTCCAGTTTTGTCAGATTCAAATTATTTCTATGACCATTGTGGGTTTTTCTTTCATTAAACGAGGGGTACCAACAATTTTGTCCACGTCTGTATATACACTGCAGAGTTCAGAGTTCATCTTCTCTCATATATGTGCTGTATGATTACTCTTTGACTACATAAATAAATAAATAAATAGGTACTGCACGCTACCTCTTCTTTTATGCAGTATATATGGACATTGCACAGTACCAAGTATTTATCTTTAGATGTAGGCATTGCATAGTACAATTTCTCCTTTGGTACTTGAACACTATAGCCTTCATCCTCTGATGAATCAGAATAATGGACATAAAATTTTCAGATGAACAGGTACAAACAGAAGACTTTGTGTTTCTATCCATCATCATTGATTTCAATGTTAGAAATGTTTCAAAGTAGAACAGAAAGACTATTCTGTCATCTTTCTATTTTTTTTTTCTTTTGATGTAAAAGAATGCAGCGTGCTGCACTTTTTTTTCTGTCTAAGCAATCGCAAAGCCAACAAAAGTGATTCTCCATTCTTATCTGTGCAGTAACTTTGGTGCTGGTAAGTGTCAGATCACTTTAAAAAGACACTGGGAAAGCCACAACCTTCACACAGCCCAGGGACCTTGGTAAACTTAATCAGCCCCTGAAGACATCTCTTGCATGTGCATTTACTACAAAGAGATCAGAATAGGTGAAATATTCTTGTGTATTCTCTCCAGATTCCCTGGTTGTCTCTGCCAAACTTACAGTGGGGGTCCTTTAGCTGCTTAATGTTTCTAACAATAAAAAAAATAATAAAAAATAAAAATATGTTCTTTGTTCTTTTCAAAGAAATGTAAACTTTTTATGTCATGGTCCTGAAATAGATTGTCCAGTTTCAGACAGATATCGAGGGGCAAATGTTATGTTTTGTATAAGGAAGAGTTCTACAATTTTCCGATATACTTTCTGTATCAATTCCAGTTTTCTAGATCTCTGCTTGCTGTCATTCATTTTGCTTAATTCTACTGGATTCAAATCTGACCATGGTCATGTGATAGACACACAGGTGCATTAGTGTTACCATCACAGCACAGTAATTAGACATCTGCCATTTAAAGAGCTGTGTACCTGTGTGTCCATTACATGACCACAAACTGATTTTTAGCCATTGGAAGTAAGTAGAATGAATTACAGGAAGCAGAGATCTAGAAAACCATGACAAATTGATACAGAAAGTATATTGGAAAATTGTATAACTTTTCATTATACAAACAATAATGTATCACTCTTAATATTTGTCTGAAATTAGACAACCTCTTTAATTGTTCAACCCTGGTTATGAGAACTGGCATGTTTCTGGATGCATTCCCAACTCTTATCCAAGCACTTAATACTTTTAAAAGATTATATCCACTGGGCCAGAAGAACTGGATATAATGATGTTTTTATATTGTGACTGGAGATTTTCTTAATTTCTACTCGATGTTTAGAATAATTACACAATGATATTTGTTATTGTCACATTTTAACTCATTTTTGAACAACAACACATAACAACAACACAACACACAGATGTTTCCAAATCACTGATCATTTTTTAATTGTTCTGAGCCACAGGATGTTACCCAGGCATGAAAAGATTGCTCCCTGATACCACAAAAGAACCTCTGTTTAAAAATGTTAGCTTGTGGAACATCTGCGCTGCATACAGCTTTGGCACCATAGGAGGTAAAGTATCATTGTTCTATTTTTTTGTCCTATTACTATGGTACCCAGCTTCCTCCAGGCATGTGCTGAGACTATTGCAGTATTTGTAAATTGCTCCAGGTTTAACCACAAAATAACCTGCTAAACAGACCACAAACATATTAAATGTGGGCTAATGGCCAAATCAGGCTGGCAAATGTTGTATTAATCATGTAAAGCCCCAGGGCCTTGGTTTAAGATGTGTCGAAATAACAGTGGAAAATAAAAGCTAAGGTTATATATTGATGTTTTTTTGTATTTAGCTCCTTAAGAGAACAAATGACTACATTTTGTGAAAATTTGTGTCTACTTTGTTGTATGTTTCTGCGCTATAATTTTGGGTGAAACCTGGATAACTTCCTTAATATAGGACATACTTGGTTATCTCAGGCTTTCTTACATTAGGCTAAGGCCCCACGTAGTGTCCCACAGCAAAAAAGCGCTGCCCGAAAAACAGCGACGCATCACGGTTTTTCCTGCAGCGCTTTTCACAGAAAGTTCGCAGAGGTTTCCTCTGTAGTCTTTCTGCTACAATTATACCTACAGGGAAACTGCTGGCATTTCCGTAGGAATAATTGACAAAATCACAACGCCTTAAGGTTGGGGGCCCCATGTGGCATAAAACTGCAGTGTTTTACAGTAACTGCAAAGTGGATGGGATTCTAGCAAATCCTATCCACACATAAAATATCATCGCAGTTTTGGAAATCGCAGCATGCCAATTATACCTATAGAAACACTGGTGGTTTCCCTATAGGTATAATGAAAGCAAAAAGTCTGCAGAGGAAACCTCTGTGGACTTTCTGTGAAAAGCACTGCGGAGAAAAACCACGCTGCGTTTCCACCTCGGTTATTCCTGCAGTGCTTTTTTGCTGTGGTCCTCTACATGGGGCCTTAGCCTAAAGGGGTTTTCTCCATAAGATAGGGGATAACTTGCAGATTAGTGGGGGTCAGACTATGCAGACCCCCACTGATCAGGAAAACAGTGAACTTTCATCCCCATTCTGAATGGAGCAGTGGTGGGGAAGCACAGGCACCAGAAGAGCAAATGTAGGGTTCAAATGTAACAATCTCAGGAACAGACAGGGATGGGGTCAAATGAAGCCAGAAATCAATACCAGGATTACACAGGATACAGGAATCAAGAAACATGATTGAGCATTGGGGCAAGAGACAGAATCCGTAAGAATACAGTTCAAGGTCAGACAGGTCAGGAAACTTCTGTGTACAACACAATCCTCCAGCAAAGACTGATGGGACAGGTTTGAGTAGCAGGGTTCATCAACAGCAGCCAAAAGAACAGCAATAAGTTGCAAAGCAAGAGAGTCCAGGAGGGCATAATGACCGTAGCTACTGCAGAAAGTGATTCTATAGCTGAGGCACATCAGATGAGGTAACTTGAACATGTTTTTTGTTTTTTTTGTTTTTTTTTCCTGCATGGTAGAGCCAAGACTAAATCGCAACTTTTTGTAGCGCTACAAATTGATTTTTATCTATTGAGCTACAGCTGAAGTACAAATGAATACACTGAGGGTGGGTTCACACTTGCGCTGGAGTCCATCCGCTGCCAATCTAACTGAAAATCTCAGGAAACTGGATAGGCACCGGATAGCGACAGGTTAGCAACGCATTGCTTAAAAACCCATTAATTTGAATGTGTTTTTAAAGCAATGCGCGGGTGTGCGCTTACACCTTCTGCGCCGCGAATCCATTTTTTTTTTCGCTGGAAACGAAGTCCTGCATGTCCGACTTTGTTTCCGACGAAAAACTGATATCTTGTGGCTGTCAGTCAATAGTTAAAATCAATCAGTAACACTACAACAAGTCACAGTGTAGCCCTGGCCTAAAGGGTGTTAATTTAAACTGTAAAAAACAATGTAGCTGGGCTTACAATGTGACTTTTTGTACTGCTGCTAATTGATTTTAACTATTTAGCTACAGCAGCCATTCCATTTAATGCATTGATTGCATGTAATCTTGAGTGCAGCTGTCAGTAAATAGTTAAAATCAGTCAGTAGTGATATATTAAGTTGAAGTAGCTCTGGCCTTATTAACAGACCATGTAAATTTAAAATGCACCAGATTTATCACAGTGACTGATGATGGAGGATAAATCTGCCATCTTTAGACTATTTAGTGTACGTTTTTAACACCTTTTGGGTAGTTTTTGTTGCATTGTGGCATATTTAAGACACTCCCCAGTTTTCTGAGAATCCACACCCATATATCTAGCATGTCAGATAATTTTAGCCCAAACTAGATGCGCCAAAGGTGCCCCACATTGCACCGAAGATTTCCATGTTTACATTTGGGTCTAGTCATAACCACAATAGTAAATCTGGGCCAATGCATTTTTTCCATTAATTAATTTAATAAATATGTTATATGTACCTTAAAATGGGGCCACTGAAAATTGCAACTCGTTTATCAAACACAGAAACCTATCTCATGAAAAACAACTCATCCTACAAAAAATTAAACAGTTATGACTCTCTGAATATGGCATTGCAAAAGTGAAACAAATTCTGGCAAAATTAGCTTAATAATGTCAACCTTCAGTTACTGAAGTAATTAAAAAAGTTATGTTACATTAATTGGCATGAAGAAGGGGGAAAAAGCAGAGTTAGGCTAAGGACCCATGTAGCAGGCTGCATCGAAAAAGTGCTGCGGGAAAAACCGTAGAAGGAAAGCATTGCGCTTTTTCCGCTGCACTTTTCACAGAAACTCCGCAGAGTTTTCCTCAGCGGAATTTCTGCCTATAGGGCAACAGCTGGCGTTTCCATAGGTATAACTCACATGCTGAGATTTCCAAAAATGTGATAGTTTAGGAAATCGCAGCATTTTTGCTGTGCATATTTTTCTGCAATGTGTGGATGGGATTCACTAGAATTCCATTCCACTTTGCAGGGACTGTGAAACACCGCATTTACGCCACGTGCGGCCCCTGCCTTAGGCTAAGGCCCCACGTTGTGGAAAAGCTTTTTTGCTGCAGATTTTGCTGTGGTTTTTTGAGTCAAGCCAAGAGTGGCTTTAAGAAAAAATAGGAAATATACAGTCACATGAAAAAGTTTGGGCACCCCTATTAATCTTAATCATTTTTAGTTCTAAATATTTGGGTGTTTGCAACAGCCATTTCAATTTGATATAGCTAATAACTGATGGACACAGTAATATTTCAGGATTGAAATGAGGTTTATTGTACTAACAGAAAATGTGCAATATGCATTAAACCAAAATTTGACCGGTGCAAAAATTTGGGTATCCTTATCATTTTATTGATTTGAATACTCCTAACTACTTTTTACTGACTTACTGAAGCACAAAATTGGTTTTGTAACCTCACTGAGCTTTGAACTTCATAGCCAGGTGTATCCAATCATGAGAAAAGGTATTTAAGGTGGCCAATTGCAAGTTGTTCTCCTATTTGAATCTCCTCTGTAGAGTGGCATCATGGGCTCCTCAAAACAACTCTCAAATGATCTGAAAACAAAGATTGTTCAACATAGTTGTTCAGGGGAAGGATACAAAAAGTTGTCTCAGAGATTTAACCTGTCAGTTTCCACTGTGAGGAGCCTAGTAAGGAAATGGAAGACCACAGGGACAGTTCTTCTTAAGCCCAGAAGTGGCAGGCCAAGAAAAATATCAGAAAGGCAGAGAAGAAGAATGGTGAGAACAGTCAAGGACAATCCACAGACCACCTCCAAAGAGCTGCAGCATCATCTTGCTGCAGATGGTGTCACTGTGCATCGGTCAACAATACAGCACACTTTGCACAAGGAGAAGCTGTATGGGAGAGTGATGCGAAAGAAGCCGTTTCTGAAAGCACGCCACAAACAGAGTCGCCTGAGGTATGCAAAAGCACATTTGGACAAGCCAGCTTCATTTTGGAAGAAGGTCCTGTGGACTGATGAAACAAAGATTGAGTTCTTTGGTCATACAAAAAGGCGTTATGCATGGCGTCCAAAAAACACAGCATTCCAAGAAAAATACTTGCTACCCACTGTAAAATTTGGTGGAGGTTCCATCATGCTTTGGGGCTGTGTGGCCAATGCCGGCACCGGGAATCTTGTTAAAGTTGAGGGTCGCATGGATTCAACTCAGTATCAGCAGATTCTTGAGAATAATGTACAAGAATCAGTGACGAATTTGAAGTTACGCCGGGGATGGATATTTCAGCAAGACAATGATCCAAAACACAGCTCCAAATCTACTCAGGCATTCATGCAGAGGAACAATTACAATGTTCTGGAATGGCCATCCCAGTCCCCAGACCTGAATATCATTGAACATCTGTGGGATAATTTGAAGCGGGCTGTCCATGCTCGGCGACCATCAAACTTAACTGAACTGGAATTGTTTTGTAAAGAGGAATGGTCAAAAATACCTTCATCCAGGATCCAGGAACTGATTAAAAGCTACAGGAAGCGACTAGAGGCTGTTATTTTTGCAAAAGGAGGATCTACTAAATATTAATGTCACTTTTCTGTTGAGGTGCCCATACTTTTGCACCGGTCAAATTTTGGTTTAATGCATATTGCACATTTTCTGTTAGTACAATAAACCTCATTTCAATCCTGAAATATTACTGTGTCCATCAGTTATTAGATATATCAAATTGAAATGGCTGTTGCAAACACCCAAATATTTAGAACTAAAAATGATTAAGATTAATAGGGGTGCCCAAACTTTTTCATATGACTGTATAGGAAGGACTTATAAATTCATCCCTGGCATTGTCTCAAAAAACTGCAGCAAAATTTGCAACAAAAATAGCAGCTTTTCCACAGCGTGGGGCCTTAGCATTAAGATGGGTTCACATGTTAGATGCTTTGCCTATACAAACCATGCACCTACCAACTGCACTGCTAAAAAGCAGCATCTCACTGAAAAAACATGAAGTTTTGATGCTTGGTGGTTGGCCATAGAGCAAAAGCCTAACGTGCTATTCCTGGACCCAATGCAAAATCATTAACAGGCCCCCACTATAATGTATCATTTCTAGCACTGGTCTCCTTATATTGGGAAGAGATACCTTATGGGTCCACTAAAGCTTCTGGACCTGGGTGTGACCACAACCTCTGCCCCCCTTGAGATTCGCAACTGCTATGGAGCACTTCACAGCAGCATATTAACCTAGCTGAAAGATTCATATTGGAAGCCAAAGTGAATTTTTTCCCTAGGTGAAGGGAAATCTAGCTGCTTCTCTGAACAGTCAATAGAAATAAGTTCAATGATGACCTTACAAGTGCATCTCAATAAATTAGAATATCATCAAAAAGTTTTTTTTTTTTTTAGTAATTCAATTGAAAAAGTGAAAATATATTATATTGAGTCATTACAGAGTGAACTTTTTCAAGTGTTTATTTATGTTAATGTTGATGATTATGGCTTACAGCCAAGGAAAATCAAAAAGTCATTATCACAGAAAATTAGATTATTATATAAGACCAACTGTAAAAAAATTATTTAACACAGAAATGTTGGCCAAATGAAAAGTATGTACAGTAAATGCACTCAATACTTGGTCAGGGCTACTTTTGCATGAATGACTGCATCAATGCGGCGTGGCATGGAGGCGATCAACCTTTGGCACTGCAGAGGTGTTATGGAAGCCCAGGTTGCTTTGATAGCAGCCTTCAGCTAGTCTGCATTGTTGGGTCTGGTGTCTCTCATCTTCCTATTGACAATACCCCATAGATTCTCTATGAGGTTAAGGCCAGGCGAGTTTGCTGGCCAATCAAGCACAGTGATACTGTGGCTATTAAACCAGGTATTGGTACTTTTGGCAGTGTGGACAGGTGCCAAGTCCTGTTGGAAAATGAAAATTCCATCTCCAAAAAGCTTGTTGGCAGAGGGAAGCATAAAGTGCTCTAGAATTTCCTGGTAGACGGCTGCGTTGACTTTGGTCTTGATAAAACACAGTGGACCTAAAACAGCAGATGACATGGCTCCCCAGACCATCACTGATTGTGGAAACTTCACACTAGACCTCAAGCAGCTTGGATTGTGTGCCTCTCCAATCTTCCTCCAGACTCTGGCACCTTGATTTCCAAATGAAATGCAAAATTTACTTTCAACTGAAAACAACACCTTTGACCACTGAGCAACAGTCCAGTTCTTTCTCTCCTTGGCCCAGGTAAGACGCTTCTGGCGTTGTCTATTGGTCATGAGTGGCTTGACAAATAGAATGCGACACTTGTAGCCAATGTCCTGGATACGTCTGTGTGTGGTGGCTCTTAAAGCACTGACTCCAGCAGCAGTCCAAATTTTTGAATGGCCTTTTCTTAACAATCCTATCAAGGCTGCGGTTATCCCGGTTGCTTGTGCACCTTTTTCTACCACACTTTTTCCTTCCACTCCACTTTCCATTAATATGCTTTGATACAGCACTCTGTGAACAGCCAGCTTCTTTAGCAATGACCTTTTGGGGCTTACCCTCCTTGTGGAGTGTGTCAATGACTGCCTTCTGGACATCTGTCAAATCAGCAGTCTTCCTCATGATTGTGTCGCCTACTGAACCAGACTAAGGACCTTTTTAAATGCTTAGGAAGCCTTTGCAGCAGTTTTGGGTTAATTATTCTAATTTTATGAGATAATGACATTTGGGTTTTCCTTGGCTGTAAGCCATGATCATCAATATTAACATAAATAAACACTCGAAAAAATTCACTATGTTTGTAATGACTCAATATAATATATGTGTTTCACTTTTTCAATTGAATTACTAAAAAAAAACAACTTTTTGATGATATTCTAATTTATTGAGATTACTTATAGTACAGTGCCTTGCGAAAGTATTCGGCCCCCTTGAATTTTTCAACCTTTTGCCACATTTCAGGATTCAAACATAAGGATATAAAATTTTAATTTTTTGGTGAAGAATCAACAACAAGTGGGACACAATTGTGAAGTGGAACGAAATTTATTGGTTATTTTAAACTTTTGTAAAAAATAAAAAACTGAAAAGTGGGGCGTGCAATATTATTCGGCCCCTTTACTTTCAGTGCAAAAAACTCAGTCCAGAAGTTCAGTGAGGATCTCTGAATGATCCAATGTTGTCCTAAATGACTGATGATGATAAATATAATCCACCTGTGTGTAATCAAGTCTCTGTATAAATGCACCTGCTCTGTGACAGTCTCAGGGTTCTGTTTAAAGCGCAGAGAGCATCATGAAGACCAAGGAACACACCAGGCAGGTCCGTGATACTCTTGTGGAGAAGTTTAAAGCCGGATTTGGATACAAAAAGATTTCCCAAACTTTAAACATCCCAAGGAGCACTGTGTAAGCGATCATATTGAAATGGAAGGAGTATCAAACCACTGCAAATCTACCAAGACCCGGCCGTCCCTCTAAACTTTCATCTCAAACAAGGAGAAGACTGATCAGAGATGCAGCCAAGAGGCCCATGATCACTCTGGATGAACTGCAGAGATCTACAGCTGAGGTGGGAGAGTCTGTCCATAGGACAACAATCAGTCGTACACTGCACAAATCTGGCCTTTATGGAAGAGTGACAAGAAGAAAGCCATTTCTCAAAGATATCCATAAAAAGTCTCGTTTAAAGTTTGCCACAAGCCACCTGGGAGATACACCAAACGTGGAAGAAGGTGCTCTGGTCAGATGAAACCAAAATCAAACTTTTTGGCCACAATGCAAAACAATATGTTTGGCGTAAAAGCAACACAGCTTATCACCTTGAACATACCATCCCCACTGTCAAACATGGTGGTGGCAGCATCATGGTTTGGGCCTGCTTTTCTTCAGCAGGGACAGGGAAGATGGTTAAAATTGATGGGAAGATGGATGGAGCCAAATACAGGACCATTCTGGAAGAAAACCTGTTGGAGTCTGCAAATGACCTGAGACTGGGACGGAGATTTATCTTCCAACAAGACAATGATCCCAAACATAAAGCAAAATCTACAATGGAATGGTTCACAAATAAACGTATCCAGGTGTTAGAATGGCCAAGTCAAAGTCCAGACCTGAATCCAATCGAGAATCTGTGGAAAGAGCTGAAAACTGATGTTCACAAACGCTCTCCATCCAACCTCACTGAGCTCGAGCTCTTTTCCAAGGAAGAATGGGCAAGAATTTCAGTCTCTCGATGGGCAAAACTGATAGAGACATAGCCCAAGCGACTTGCAGCTGTAATCGCAGCAAAAGGTGGCGCTACAAAGTATTAACTTAAGGGGGCCAAATAATTTGGCACGCCCCACTTTTCAGTTTTTTATTTTTTACAAAAGTTTAAAATATCCAATAAATTTCGTTCCACTTCACGATTGTGTCCCACTTGTTGTTGATTCTAAACCAAAAAATTAAAATTTTATATCCTTATGTTTGAAGCCTGAAATGTGGCAAAAGGTTGAAAAGTTCAAGGGGGCGAATACTTTCGCAAGGTACTGTATATATCGTATTAGTAGTGGTTTAGTAGATAAAGTTTAGCATTGAATATGCTTTACAAGGCAATGTTAAATCAATAATTACATGAAATTAATGCTTTTTTTGACACATTATAAAACATTAAAGCACATGCAAGTATGGCTATGCCTAGCAAAGTAATGCCAATACATGATACGATACAGTACAATACAATAAACGTGATTTTGCTTATGCAGCTAAAAAAGCAAGCATTACATCGTAACACTCAGCGCTACATAACTATTACTTCTAGTATTCCCTGACAGTTGTTAGTTCTGCAACAATTGATGAGCTACAGGTTACAAACAAGTAGAGTAATACAGCAAATAGAGGGAACAAATAAAGTAAGATGCCATTTCTCTCTTTTTTACTTCAAATTGTGAAAACAAGTTAGAAAAAAACATGAATGAGGAAGGTCTAGTTGCTATGAATGCTCAAAACAGCTCTTAGATCACAATATAGAAACCTAGCACTCTATGTAGGTATGAGAAAGATATTGTATTCAGAGGTTATAGACGCCTTAACCTAAATGCAACATTAGACAATTTTGTAAATAGTCTTAACTCAAAATACCTAAGATTTTGTTAGAGTCTGGCTTTGCTGCTTCTGACAAAACTGACAGCACACTGTTCTTTGCTGTGTCGGCTTGCTCTAGTCTACTACTCTGTGTTCTCACAGTGGTAACACATTAAAGGTACCAGAAAGGAGGTGTTGTATACAGCAAATCATAGTATGGAGAGGGAGCAAGCCATCCAAACCAAGTCATCCAAGGGCAGATCACACAGACTAAATTCTGTCAGAGTGTAGATAGGGAAGAGAACAGACATGGCAGTTTGGAGTCTGTAGAGGGAGAGAAGAGCATATAAAACAGATGGTTAAAAATAACTCACTATTCAGCTTCAGTTCCTATTAGCATAACATATAAGAGGTGTCATTACTTGCTGTATGAGGAGTACAGGGATGAAGCGGTGATGACACATGAGCAAAGCCACTGTTGGGGGTTGGGTTGGCTACAAACTGGGCAGTTGCCCAGGGCTCCCAACCCCAGGAATGCCCCTCAGAGATCCAGACTTCTGGCCTGTTGCTTTTCAGATTCCTGGATGAGCACCAGTTTCAACTGTATCTATGTCCGTAAAACGTAGCTGCAGTTAAAACCATGTCAGCATCCTGGCACAGGCAGCGCAATAACATAATTGAATTGTGTTGTCTGGGCTAGCAAGCTGACACCAGAGCTCTCAGCTGCTGCATACATCAGAGAGTTAGCTGAGTAACTCTCTTTTTTTCTTAAGAAAAAAAATGGGGAGTTATCTCACTATTTAGGGGTACTGTCAGGCTATGAGGGGCACTATCTCCCTATTTAGGGGAAACTATCTGCCTGTGAGGGGCACTAGCACTATCTTACTATGTAGCAGGCACAATATGATTTTTATGAATACTATCTTACTGTTTAAGGTGAACATTTTGGCTATTGGCCGCTCAATCTTACTATAAGAGGGTGCTATTTTGCAATAAGAGACCACTATGTCACTGTAAGGAGCACTATCTGCTCTAAGAGGACACTATAATGCTATTGGGGGGCACTATCTAATTATTAGGGGGCACTTTTCTGGCAATTAAGGGTCACTATCTGGCTATTGGAGGATATTATCTGGTTATTAAGGGACTCTATTTTGCTATAAAGGAGACAATATTTTCCTCTTGAGGGCCACAAAGGTGGGCATTTTTATTCTGCAGGGAAATACAGTTAGTTGTTATTACTGTTTAGGGGCAGAAAGGGTGATGTATTTCACAAATCCCTTTGTGTCCTCAAACAAATAAAATGTCCACAGACAGGAGGTTGGGCATTTTACAGTGTTTAGATCATAAAAGGTTGCATTACTGTGTTGGGTTAGAAAGGAGCATTATTACTGCTGGGTCCCCAGCAGCATCCTGGACACAAAAACCTCACATCTGTCAGGGAGGGACATAAAAAAGTTTTAAATTTGAAGCACCTTGCAAAATGCATATCAGAAGGTCTGAAAAGTATTGAGTAGAGTTTGTAGTGTGGAAGTTATCCCAACCTTACTAAGTGTAACCACTAGTACAGTGAAAGTGTTCCAAACCCCCCCCCCCCCCACACACACACACAAAAACAGAGGGCCACCTCCTTTTCAGATCTATATTTACTGTTTTTAATTTCACTATAAATTATGCATTATGGCTATCTTCGTTGGAAAGACCATCCCACTAGAGGACCATTTCATGAAACTTTGGATGGTTGGCTTACAGAGGTTTCACTGCATATGTAAGAATTATTTTTCCATTTCAAAGGTGACTATAGTGTTTAGAGAAACCAGAAGAGAGATGGAAAAAGCCATTTTTTGCAGGGTACTCACAATAGTACTGGCTGCATTTAATTTTGTCCTCTTCCCAGTCTTCCATGTCAGTTTACTTTGCAGGTTCTGATATTTGATACAGGTACTTATTCCCATTCTGCCTAGTATATTTTCAGTGCTGTATTTTGCCTCTATTATTACAAACTTAATACTGGATTATCAACTATGATGTATATTTGTCCTGGACCTATGCTGCTCCTGGCTATCTATTAGTTAATAAATTAAGTTAGTAGACTTTCTTGTCATAATGACACTTATTTCTGACAAGGAAACTAGTACTAATAGGTAACTACTAGAGAAAGTACCCAGCATTGAATGGGTATAAAGTAAAAAAACACAATTCATCAGTGATGTGTGAATAAATAGTGAACAGTGTCAAAATAATGTGTATGCTACTTAATAATCAATTAATATTCATGTGATACAAATTAAAACATTACCTACACCTTTAGATCTGTATTCACTAACATACTCATGCCACATGGCTTATCTGGGGTCTATGTGAAACAACTGCACATGTCTGGAAAAAAGAAAGAGTTGTGGTGTGCAATTGCATAGTATATTTCATCCTGCAATCCTCTCATAGTGGTGTATGTCAGTGAAGCAATACCTGTAACATAAATGTGTCCATTGATAATGGCTGATAACAGAGAAAATTAGTGAGTCCTTGAATCCTCTAATAATGCAGTATGTTATTGACACTATTAAAGGGGTTTTCCCTTCTTCCTCTCTCACCAACTTGCCTTCTATTTCTTCTTCTCACTTCCTGTATTCCTCAACAAACTGGTGGGCAGGCTTTGATTGTTTGATAAACAGGACACTATGAAGTACCTCAGTAGCTATAGACATTGCCTTTGCCATGAGAGATTATTTATTACAATTACTAGAAATCTAATATAAATGCAAATCGAATCAAATCATATACACAGTAAAGGTATATTACATTACACAGGTTTGGAGAAAAAATACCTTACATGCTGTCAGGACAGAAAGTGGGCTCCCACTAATCTTAACAATGTTATTTACATACAGAAATATCAGGCACTAAGCAAGGACAGGGCCTAGCCCTTATCAGCAAAATACAACTAGCTTACCTGATTGCCTAGGACCTAAGAGCAGGAGATAACAACTCTGAGAGTAAGTACGATCCTGAGAACGCATCCCTTCTCCAGTCCAGAAAGCAGTGAGTCATGTCATCCATCCTGAGATGCTAGATAAGGAAAGAGACAAGGCCAAGGACCAAGGAAACATTGCCCCAACCCCCTAATGGTAATGTCACCGTAATATACCGTCCCTACCTTCCCTATGGGATGTCTGGCTGTAATACAGCCAGAGAACAGAATTCCCAGCAAGACCCTGCAAATATATCAACTTTTGATGAAAACTAAGCTATCCTTTAAGAGTATTACAGAGAATTACTTAGTAACGTACTAGGGTTTTTCAGCTAACTTACTATAACAGTTAGAAATATACATAACACATTTCTTTGCTAGATTAATATCTGAGAGATAAAAAAGAAACTGCAATATTATTGACAAATCACTGCTGAAAGTGCACTAAGGCAATGTCATTATATTACAAATGACTAATAATTCTCTTTGCCCTATGTTCCTATGGAATTCTGCATGTTGTATTATAACATGAAAATAATATTTAATATTGATAAAAAAAAACATTTCCAGCCTAATGTGTAGTAGCTCCTACTTTTGATAACATTTAGCTGAATTTATGTCAGATTTTTTATTTTACACTTAAGTTTAATTTTTCTGATGTGCCTTGCTGAAGGCAAATAGTATGAAGATTACTCATCACACTAATCTATATGTCTATATACGGTTTGTACCAAAAATAGTCTACTAGCATGATACATAGTATAATACATTAATTTAAAATGTGATTTGGAGCTGACTCACACTGAGACATAGTAACAAGAACTCACCCCACACTGATGTATATAAGGTATATATAGAGATAATTATATACAGTGTGTATATATACTGTATATATATATATATATATATATATATATATATATATATATATACAGTACAGACCAAAAGTTTGGACACACCTTCTCATTCCAAGAGTTTTCTGTATTTTCATGACTATAAAAATTGTAGATTCACACTGAAGGCATCAAAACTATGAATTAACACATGTGGAATTATATACTTAACAAAAAAGTGTGAAACTGAAAATATGTCTTATATTCTAGGTTCTTCAAAGTAGACACCTTTTGCTTTGATTACTGCTTTGCACACTCTTGGCATTCTCTTGATGAGCTTCAAGAGGTAGTCACCTGAAATGGTCTTCCAACAGTCTTGAAGGAGTTCCCAGAGATGCTTAGCACTTGTTGGCCCTTTTGCCTTCACTCTGCGGTCCCGCTCACCCCAAACCATCTGGATTGGGTTCAGGTCTGGTGACTGTGGAGGCCAGGTCATCTAGCGTAGCACCCCATCACTCTCCTTCTTGGTCAAATAGCTCTTACACAGTCTGGAGGTGTGTTTGGGGTCATTGTCCTGTTGAAAAATAAATGATGATCCAACTAAACGCTTTGCACACTCTTGGCATTCTCTTGATGAGCTTCAAGAGGTAGTCACCTGAAATGGTTTTCACTTCACAGGTGTGCCCTGTCAGGTTTAATAAGTGGGATTTCTTGCCTTATAAATGGGGTTGGGACCATCAGTTGTGTTGTTCAGAAGTCAGGTGGATACACAGCTGATAGTCCTACTGAAAGGAGTGTTAGAATTTGTATTATGGCAAGAAAAAAGCAGCTAAGTAAAGAAAAACGAGTGGCCATCATTACTTTAAGAAATGAAGGTCAGTCAGTCCGAAAAATTGGGAAAACTTTGAAAGTGTCCCCAAGTGCAGTGGCCAAAACCATCAAGCGCTACAAAGAAACTGGCTCACATGAGGACCGCCCCAGGAAAGGAAGACCAAGAGTCACCTCTGCTGTGGAGGATAAGTTCATCCGAGTCACCAGCCTCAGAAATCGCAGGTTAACAGCAACTCAGATTAGAGACCAGGTCAATGCCACACAGAGTTCTAGCAGCAGACAGATCTCTACAACAACTGTTAAGAGGAGACTGTGTGCAGCAGGCCTTCATGGTAAAATAGCTGCTAGGAAACCACTGCTAAGGACAGGCAACAAGCAGAAGAGACTTCTTTGGGCTAAAGAACACAAGGAATGGACATTAGACCTGTGGAAATCTGTGCTTTGGTCTGATGAGTCCAAATTTGAGATCTTTGGTTCCAAGACCGTGTCTTTGTGCGATGCAGAAAAGGTGAACGAATGGACTGTACATGCCTGGTTCCCATCGTGAAGCATGGAGGAGGAGGTGTGATGGTGTGGGGGTGCTTTTCTGGTGACACTGTTGAGGATTTATTCAAAATTGAAGGAATACTGAACCAGCATGGTTACCACAGCATCTTGCAGCGGCATGCTATTCCATCCGGTTTGCGTTTAGTTGGACCATCATTTATTTTTCAACAGGATAATGACCCCAAACACACCTCCAGACTGTGTAAGGGCTATTTGACCAAGAAGGAGAGTGATGGGGTGCTACGCCAGATGACCTGGCCTCCACAGTCACCAGACCTGAACCCAATCCAGATGGTTTGGGGTGAGCTGGACCGCAGAGTGAAGGCAAAAGGGCCAACAAGTGCTAAGCATCTCTGGGAACTCCTTCAAGACTGTTGGAAGACCATTTCAGGTGACTACCTCTTGAAGCTCATCAAGAGAATGCCAAGAGTGTGCAAAGCAGTAATCAAAGCAAAAGGTGGCTACTTTGAAGAACCTAGAATATAAGACATATTTTCAGTTGTTTCACACTTTTTTGTTAAGTATATAACTCCACATGTGTTAATTCATAGTTTTGATGCCTTCAGTGTGAAGCTACAATTTTTATAGTCATGAAAATACAGAAAACTCTTGGAATGAGAAGGTGTTCCAAACTTTTGGTCTGTACTGTATATATACACGTGGACAAAATTGTTGGTACCCCTCGCTTAATGAAAGAAAAACCCAAAATGGTCACAGAAATAACTTGAATCTGACAAAACTGGAATGTGCCAAATTACATGTTGACAAGCCACAAAGATTCTGCGATTCTGGGAGAATGTCCTATGGACAGATGAGACAAAAATCAAAATTTTTGGCAAGGCACATCAGCTCTATGTTCACAGATGGAAAAATGAAGCATATCTTGAAAAGAACACTGTCCCTACTGTGAAACATGAAGGAGGCTCTGTTATGTTCCGAGGCTGCTTTGCTGCATCTGGTACAGGGTGTCTTGAATCTGTGTAGGGTAAAATGAAATCTCAAGACTATCAAGGGATTCTAGAGAGAAATGTGCTGCCCAGTGTCAGAAAGCTTGGACTCAGTCGCAGGTCATGGGTCTTGCAACAGGATAATGACCCAAAACACACCGCTAAAAACACCCAAGAATGGCTAAGAGGAAAACATTGGACTATTCTGAAGTGGCCTTCTATGAGCACTGACCTAAATCCTATTGAGCATCTTTGGAAGGAGCTGAAACATGTCGTCTGGAAAAGGTACCCTTCAACCCCGAGACAACTGGATCATGGTTGAAAAGCAATGTCTGACTTTCATTTGTTCATTTTCATAGAATTTTTATACATTATTACTTTTGTCAGATTCAAGTTATTTCTGTGACCATTGTGCGTTTTTCTTTCATTTCAACAATTTTGTCCACGTGTGTGATATATATATATATATATATATATATATATATATATTTACAGTGGGGAAAAAAGTATTTAGTCAGCCACCAATTGTGCAAGTTCTCCCACTTAAAAAGAAGAGAGAGGCCTGTAATTGACATCATAGGTAGACCTCAACTATGAGAGACAAAATGAGAAAACAAATCCAGAAAATCACATTGTCTGATTTTTTAAGAAATTATTTGCAAATTATGGTGGAAAATAAGTATTTGGTCAATAACAAAAGTTCATCTCAATACTTTGTTATATATCCTTTGTTGGCAATGACAGAGGTCAAACATTTTCTGTAAGTCTTCACAAGGTTGGCACACACTGTTGCTGGTATGTTGGCCCATTCCTCCATGCAGATTTCCTCTAGAGCAGTGATGTTTTGGGGATGTTGCTGGGCAACACGGACTTTCAACTCCCTCCAAAGGTTTTCTATGGGGTTGAAATCTGCTTAGGATCATTGTCATGCTGAAAGACCCAGCCACATTTCATCTTCCATGCCCTTGCTGATGGAAGGAGGTTTGCACTCAAAATCTCACAATACATGGCCCCATTCATTCTTTCATGTACATGGATCAGTCGTTCTGGTTCCTTTGCAGAGAAACAGCTCCAAAGCATGATGTTGCCACCCCCATGCTTCACAGTAGGTATGGTGTTCTTTGGATGCAACTCAGCATTCACTCTCCTCCAAACATGACGAGTTGTGTTTCTACCAAACAGTTCTACTTTGGTTTCATCTGACCATATGACATTCTCCCAATACTCTTCTGGAACATCCAAATGCTCTCTAGCAAACTTCTGATGGGCCCGGATATGTACTGGCTTAAGCAGGGGGTGTGAAGAATATCGCCTCGCCCAGCCGCCTGGCACGCCTGCGATCAAACTTCTTTCTTAACCTCCCACTCACACACCGTGAGTAGACCGGGTCATAGGATAAAACGAAACGAGCGATATAAATTTTATATGTTTAATAACCCAAGTGGGTTGGTATGAATTAATAGCATATACAGAAATATACAATATTAATACGATCAAGCATAAACATACAAGCAAAAGTGCAATGATACAATACAAAACAAAAAGGGAAATTAAAATACAGAAAGATACCTGAGCACACAGCTCTGCTCTTAGCTGTCTCTCTTCCAGGCGTCACACAACAGACTGCTAAAAACTCACTCTCACCTCAGTGTGAGACCCCCCCCCCAGCTACACCCTTCACCTCCCCCTTAGGCAGCCCTCCCTCTCTCTCCTTTGCAGAATCCTCGGACAGATGGGTAAGCACCACATTCCAACAAGTGGGGGAAGGACTGACATCTGGGATATCACACTGACGGGCCAGACAGGCCCTCTCTCCATGGTATGCACATAAAATCATTGGAGCGAATTGACCACCAATGTAAACACAGCTTTACATTCCTACAGATATGTGACTGATACAAATGAGGAATGATACATGTCCAAGAAAGATACATAAATTGAGGGTCTCATCATCACACCTCCCCCTTTTAGAGCATGTCGGGAGGAAGGAGGAGCCTCCGTTCCTCTTCCACCCGCACCTCCGCAGCCTCACCCCGCCGGGGCAGGCCATCGGCGTTGCCATGGGCCTGGCCAGGCTTGTGCCGGATGTCATAGTTGTATTGCTGCAGCACCAGGCTCCAACGTAACAACCGTCCATTCTGACCTGCAACACGTTTGATCTAGATCAGAGGGTTGTGATCCATCACCATGGTGAAGTGGCGCCCATACAAGTAAGGCTGCAGATGCTGCAAGGCCCAAACAATTGCTAGGCATTCCTTCTCCACTGTGGCGTAGGCCACCTCCCGCGGCAGTAGCTTTCGGCTGAGGTACTGCACCGGGTGCTCTTGCCCCGCTGAGTCAAGCTGTCTCAGTACGGCACCGAGTCCGTAGGTGCTGGCGTCTGTCTGTAGCACAAGCGGACGTGTCTCATCGTACGCCTGAAGTACAGGTGCGTTCGCCAGGGCCGCTTTCAGGGCTTGGAAGGAGCGCTCGCAAGCATCCGTCCACTGGACAGTTTGCAGCAACTTCTTCTTGGTGAGGTCCGTCAAGGGGGCAGCCAGAGCACTATAGTTTGGTACGAACTTCCTATAGTACCCTGCCGTACCCAGGAAAGACATCACCTGTCGCTTGGTCCGGGGGGTTGGCCAGGACGTGATTACATCCAGCTTTTCAGATTCTGGTTTCAGGGTTCCCCCAACTACCCAGTGTCCCAGGTATTGGACCTCGCGCATGCCCAGCTGACACTTTTCTGGTTTGTTGGTCAAGCCCGCACTGTGGATCCGCCTCAGAACCTGCGCCAGGTGCTGTAGGTGTTCCTCCCAAGTGGAGCTGAAGACGGCAATGTCATCCAGGTACGCAGTGGCAAACCCTTCGCATCCCGTCAATAGGGAGTTGACCATCCGCTGGAAAGTGGCAGGGGCATTCTTCATGCCGAATGGCATGACAGTGGACTCGTACAGTCCGAAAGGGGTGATAAAGGCCGATCGCTCCTGTGCCTGAGGGGACAGGGGAATCTGCCAGTATCCCCGACTCAAGTCCATGATGGACAAGTACTGGGCCTTACCTAACCGGTCAAGCAGGTCGTCGATGCGCGGCATGGGGTACGCGTTGTCGACTGTAACCGCATTAAGTTCCCTGTAATCTACACAGAACCGGGTGGTCCGATCCTTTTTGGGCACAAGAACCACAGGTGAAGCCCATGCATTGTGAGAGGGCTGAATCACCCCCAGGTCCAGCATCTCGCCAATCTCCTTGCGCATCTGGACCTGTACCTCCGAGGAGACGCGATATGGCGACTGCCGGATAGGGGCATGATTCCCGGTATCCACATGGTGAATGGCCTGGTCAGTTCTCCCGGGCTTCGCGGAGAACAGACCAGGTAGGGAGTGCAAAACTCCATCCAGCTGGGACAGCTGGGCCTCAGCCAGCAGGGGGTTCACCTGTGCCTTCTTGTTGGACCCATCCTCCTGAAAATGAGCAAGCAAGTCAACAAGGTCTTCTTCTTCCCCCTCCTCTAGCAGACTGCATACCGGAAAGGCACTAGCTTCCCGGTCATGATGATCCTTCATCACGTTGACATGGAAGACCTTATGCCTGTTCCGGCCTGGATCAACAGTGACCAGGTAGCTGACGCTGTTGACCTGCTGGTGCACGACGTATGGACCGGTCCATTTCGCCTGAAGCTTGTCCTGGGGCTCAGGGACTAGGACCCATACTTTCTGCCCCGGCTGGTATGTTCTCTCACGACATTCTGATCATACCAGCGCTTCTGGTCAGCCTGAGCCTGGACCATGTTGTCATGCACCAGCCGTGCCATAGCCTGCATTTGGTCACGGAATCGCAGGACATACTCCACGACTGGCACACCTTGGATGGCCATTTCTCCTTCCCAGGACTCTTTCACAAGAGTTAGGGGCCCACGTACACGTCTCCCGTACAAGAGCTCAAAGGGGGAGAACCCCGTTGAGGCTTGAGGCACCTCCCGGTAAGCGAACAGCAGGTGCGGAAGATAAGGCTCCCAGTCGCGCCCGTGGGACTCGACTAACATCCTGAGCATCTGCTTCAGGGTGCCATTGAACCGTTCACACAGGCCATTGTTCTGCGGGTGATGTGGGCTGGACACCAGATGTTGCACTTCTGTTACCTTACACAGGCCTTGCATCAAGGCAGACATGAACTGGGTACCTTGGTCTGTGAGCATCTCTCTGGGAAATCCAACATGGGAGAAGATGCCTACCAGAGCCTTGGCCACTACATCAGCCCGGGTGGAAGACAGAGCGACAGCTTCCTGGTACCTAGTAGCGTAGTCTACTACCGTTAATATGAAACGTTTCCCGGAGCGACTGGAAATGGACAGGGGTCCAATGAGATCCACAGCTA
This sequence comes from Leptodactylus fallax, assembly GCA_947044405.1. Taxonomy (NCBI): domain Eukaryota; kingdom Metazoa; phylum Chordata; class Amphibia; order Anura; family Leptodactylidae; genus Leptodactylus; species Leptodactylus fallax. The sequence goes on from CAMRHE010001575.1 coordinate 24,177, forward strand.
CCCGCTGGAAAGGTTTGGTTATGATGGGCATAGGTATCATTGGGGCTTTTGAGCCTTGCCCCGCCTTGCCCATCCTCTGACAAGTGTCACATGAATGGCAGTATTTAGCTACATCTGTCCCCATTTTAGGCCAGTAGAATAAGTGACTGAGGCGTGCCTTGGTCTTAGCGATCCCCAGGTGGCCTGCCAGTGGAATATCATGAGCAATCCGCAACAACTCCACCCGATAGGGTTGGGGTACCACCAAATGTTTCTCCCTAAGCTGACTTTCTTTTCCCTTTGTGGGGATCGTTTCCCGGTACAACCTCCCTTGCTCCCAGTACACGCGGTCCTTGTCCAACTCCAAGGGAGGTTGATCAGCACGCTCCTTCAATGCTCCCCGAACTGCGGTCAGCTTGGACAGCGTCCCTGAACTCCTGACTGGAACTGGACAGAAGAGATGTGCATGTCACATACCCGCCGGGCTCCTCTGGCTCCAGTGTGGGGAGGCTAGTCACGGAGGCCTTAGTGCCATCTCCGGGTGAAAGAGGGAACGGCTCAGGGGTCGGAGCGCCTTCCACCCCACTAGCACTCTGGCTGCGGGTTACCACCGCAACACCAGCAGTCCGTTCCTCATCAGGATCGGCCCTGAGATCCCCGTGACCCACCTGACCACCTGGCACATTGCCCCCAGCATCTCAGAAGAGCTACCCTGTAAACATGCAAGGCAAGAATTAGCAATTACATTGACATTGCATTCATTCATTGATTCACAGTGAACTGCATGGGTGAATGGCTGAGCCTGGGTCACATTGAGGGGGCCATCATCACCCGCAGATGTGGGCGGGGCTACAGCCAGGTCAGCATTACACAATGTCTCATTCACATGCTCACTGATTACTTTAGCTGGGCACATAGCAGGGGGAGACAAAAGGCTGACCCCTTCCTCTGCCTGTGTCTGTGCCTGTGTGGCAGGCTTCAACACCTCATTAAAATCATCCTTCAGTACAGACATTTTGTCACAGCGAGGTGGGGCTACTCCCACCCCATATTGGGACACCAAGGGCCCCAAATCTCTTCCCAATAGTACATTGGCAGGCAGATCAGACATTAGCCCCACATCACGCATCCCTTTTCCCGCACCCCAGTCCAAATGGACGCAAGTCATGGGCACAGTTACGCATTCTTGTCCAATACCCTTCAGGGTCAGAGTTTTTCCAGGGATAATACTGTCCGCAGGGACCAAGTCAGGTTGCACCAGAGTAATCTCCGCCCCAGTGTCCCGAAATCCCATGACCACTTTACCCCCCACAATGACCTGTTGGCATTGGATGGCAACCCCTCCCTCCCCACCAAGTATACAGATGGGCCAGCTGCCGTGGCTGGGGAAACAGGGGGGTTCTTAGAGCGGTTGGGGCACTCCGCCTTGAAATGTCCTGGCTGGTTACAAGCATGACACCGCCGGGCCTCTCCTTCGGACTTGGAGGGGGTACCCGGGGTGCCCAGAGTTCTTGGGACAGGGCAAGTAGAGGGGGCACCCGGGACAGAGTTTGTCTTACCCCACTTGGAGACTGCAGGCTGTGGTGAACTCCAGCTTTGCCCCTCCTTCCAGCTTGAGGGTCTCTGCAGTGTGGCTCCTCTCTTGGTCCCTTGCTCCCTGGTGGACACATAGTCATCAGCAATCTCTGCAGCCTTGTCTGCTGTTTTGGGTTTCCAATCACACACGAACTGGCGGACCTCCAGAGGGCACACCTGGAGAAATTGTTCCTTTATCATAAGATCCCCAATTCCCTCAAATGTGGTGACAGTAAGTCCTTTGATCCACTGCCAGAATGTAGCCTGTAAGTGGTGCAGAACATCCACATAGCTCTCTGTGGGACCCCGCTGTATATTCCGGAACTTTTTACGGTACACCTCCGGCGTGAGCCGGTATCTCCGGATCAGCGCTGCTTTGATGGTCTCATAGTCCGTGTCCTCTGGTAAGTTCGTGGAAACATCCAGGCCTTTTCCCTTCAGCTGGGGAGACAGGTAACGGGCCTCTTCTGCCTGGGGAATATGATGCTGCTTACACACCCTCTCAAATCCCCGCAAGAACGAGTCCAAGTCCCCGTTATCTTCCAAGATTGGAAAGTCCTCGGATCGGATCTTTAGTGCTCGGGCTCCTGGAGTTGGTGCAGGGGAAGGTTGCGCCTGCTGGCAAAGTTCCAGCTTTTTTAGCTCAAGCTGATGCTCTCTTTCCGCCCGGCGCTCTGCAGCGGCGGCCTCTCTCTCCGCCCGGCGCTCTGCAGCTTCTCTCTCCGCCCGGCGCTCTGCAGCAGCTTGGTACTGGTGAATCACCTGCAGATGGGCGCTATAGTCACTGGAGTCTATCTGCTGTAAGGCCATTTGCAAGTATAAGCCCGTTACCCCCACAAAACTGGGGCTACTGGTCCCTCCAGGCACAGATACCTCTGGGGTCCGGGCACCTGCTGACCCGTCTGGCATGGTGATGTTTTCTTGTGCTAGCCCCTCAGGACTTTGCTCCTCGTCCTGCCTGGCTGCAGCACCTTCCATATCAGCCATCTGCGCAGCGTTTGTATCAGTTGCTGACGTCCCCTGGCTCCACTTCTCAGAGTGCAAGGCATTCACTGGAAGTCGTTGCCAAATAAAAGATAGGACAGAAAAAAAAAAGAAGAAGGGAGGGAACAGTACTGTACCAAACTTTCACTGTATTTTAAGCTTGATCTCATACCACGCTCGTGCCATAGGACTGACTCAATCCTCAGTGTCTGCGTGATACCACACCCACACACTGTTATCCTAAGATCTCACAACGCTGCCACCACTGTGAAGAATATCTCCTCACCCAGCCGCCTGGCACGCCTGCGATCAAACTTCTTTCTTAACCTCCCACTCACACACCGTGAGTAGACCGGGTCATAGGATAAAACGAAACGAGCGATATAAATTTTATATGTTTAATAACCCAAGTGGGTCGGTATGAATTAATAGCATATACAGAAATATACAATATTAATACGATCAAGCATAAACATACAAGCAAAAGTGCGATGATACAATACAAAACAAAAAGGGAAATTAAAATACAGAAAGATACCTGAGCACACAGCTCTGCTCTTAGCTGTCTCTCTTCCAGGCGTCACACAAAAGACTGCTAAAAACTCACTCTCACCTCAGTGTGAGACCCCCCCCAACTACACCCTTCACCTCCCCCTTAGCCAGCCCTCTCTCTCCTTTGCAGAATCCTCGGACAGATGGGTAAGCACCACATTCCAACAAGTGGGGGAAGGACGGACATCTGGGATATCACACTGACGGGCCAGACAGGCCCTCTCTCCATGGTATGCACATAAAATCATTGGAGCGAATTGACCACCAATGTAAACACAGCTTTACATTCCTACAGATATGTGACTGATACGAATGAGGAATGATACATGTCCAAGAAAGATACATAAATTGAGGGTCTCATCATCACAGGGGAACACGTCTGGCACTGCAGGATCTGAGTCCCTGGCGGCGTAGTGTGTTACTGACGGTAGCCTTTGTTACGTTAGTCCCAGCTTTCTGCAGGTCATTCACTAGGTCCCCCTGTGTGGTTCTGGGATTTTTGCTCACCGTTCTTGTGATCATTTTGACCCCACAGGGTGAGATCTTGCGTGGAGCCCCTGATTGAGGGAGATTATCAGTGGTCTTGTATGCCTTCCATTTTCTAATTATTGCTCCCACAGTTGACTTCTTCACACCAAGCTGCTTGCCTATTACAGATTCAGTCTTCCCAGGCTGGTGCAGGTCTACAATTTTGTTAATGGTGTCCTTCCACAGCTCTTTGGTCTTCACCATAGTGGAGTTTGGAGTGTGACTGTTTGAGATTGTGGACAGGTGTCTTTTATACTGATAACAATGTCAAACAGGTGCCATTACTACAGGTAATGAGTGGAGGACAGAGGAGCCTCTTAAAGAAGAAGTTACAGGTCTGTGAGAGCCAGAAATCTTGCTTGTTTGTAGGTGACCAAATACTTATTTTCCACCATAATTTGCAAATAAACTTTTAAAAAATCAATGTGATTTTCTAGATTTGTTTTCTCATTTTGTCTCTCATAGTTGAGGTCTACCTATGATGTCAATTACAGGCCTCTCTCATCTTTTTAAGTGGGAGAACTTGCACAATTGGTGGCTGACTAAATATTTTTTTTCCCCACTGTATATATATATATACACACATTTACAATATATATATATTTTATATACATGTATTGTATATATAAATATGCTACCAAGTACCAGTTGTTGGAGTTGAATTCAACTTTATATGTGGAATGTAATGATGATACACTCAACTGGGCAAAAGTTCTAGGCAGGTGTGGAAAAAAATGGTGGAAATGCTAAAAATGGTAAGAATAGAAAAATAGAAGTGTTTATAGTCCATTGTCAATTAATAAAATAAAGTGAGTGAACAAAATAGAAATTTAAATTAAATTAATATTTGATGTGACCACCCTTTGTAGTCCAGGAAGTGATGATATGCCCCCTACAGAGCTCTGATCTCAAAATCATCAGCCCTGTCTAAGATCACATGAAGAGATGGATGGGTATGAGTAAACCTTCATTCACAAAAGATCAGTGGTTACTTCTCCAAGATGTTTGGAGCAATCTCCCTGCCGAGTTCTTTCAAAACCTATGGCTGTTTTAAAGGCAAAGGTTGGTGACACCAAATATTGAATGTACTTATATTATTCCTTTCATTCATTTACATTTGTTAATAAACAAAAGTAACACTTTTAGTTTAATTAGTTATTTATTTTACTTGTATTTGTGCTATCAAACTTTTATATAGTACATCCCTCCTTTACAGGGCATTATAATTGTATTTTATTTCTACATTTAGGCGGGGGCCCCAAGTGTTGTAAACACTGTGGTTTGGCCGCGGTGGAAACACTGCGGAAAAAATGCAGCATTTTACAGTCTCTGCAAAGTGGATGGGATTCTAGCGGATCTCATCTACATATTGCAGAAAAATACGAGCAGTGGACACACTGCGATTTCCAAAATCGTTGCGGTTTTGGAAATTGCAGCATGTCAATTATACTTACGGGAATGCCGGCGTAGGTTTCCCTATAGGTATAATTGAAGCAGAAAGTCCATGATGCGGCTTTTCCCGCAATGCTTTTTGGCTGTGGCTCACTAAGTGGGGCCTTAGCCTCATATACAATTGAAAAAAAGACTTAAGGCTGAGGACCCACAAAGTCTACAATGTCTACAAAAGGAATGGGAAATATATAGGAAGTACTTATACTTCTGCTAAATCCACTCTTGGCTTTGGCTCAAAAAAACGCAGCAAAATCTGCAACAAAAAAAAGCTACATTTCCACAAGGTAGGAAACGTGTACATAAACATAACCATATTGAAATTTGCAGACAATTAAGAGTTAGACATTTTTACAAATATAAATAACTTAAATTTTTACAAAGTTTTAAATATCTTCTCTAACTGTCTTAGTGGTGAAAATATTTTGTCTTGATCAGTTGCTAATGGATACCATCAAGCAGAAACATTCTATGGTCTGTGACTTGATTTACTTATTGTGAGGTCCCTACAATTGTGAGAAGATAACCACTATTAAGAAATTGTGGCCAAGTCATAGAAAGTTCCTACATTCATGGTCCATTGGCATCCTATCAAGACAAGAGACTGTCACCACTAAGATGATTAGAGATAATCTTTAAAACTCTGCAAAATTTTTCATTATTTACATTTGCAAAAATGTTTTGCTTTTATTTTCAAATTTAAATTCAAATTTAAATATGGTAATGTTCATGGGAATACCCCTTTAAGTCCATCAAGTTCAATCATGGGATGGGAAAAAACATGACTTAAAGGAAGAGGTAAGAAAAACAAGAATTTTATGGAGTGACATAAGCTTCAATGTTATTTTACTGTATGAAAGCATCTAAGCATTTTTGAAGCTGACAGCTGTTGCTGCTGTGACCAGCTCCTATGGTAAGATATTCCACAGATTCACAATTTTTATGATAAAGAAGCTTTGTGGCCTCTGGAGATTAAACCTTTTTTTTCTCTAGGCGAAGGGAGTGCCCCCTTGTCTTTTGAGAGTATTATACATATGGAACAGCTTCTCCACATATTTTTGTATGGGTCATTTACAGGTGCATCTCAATAAATTAGAATATCTTTGAAACGTTCATTCATTTCAGTAATTCAGTAATTCAAATCACAATCAGTCTTCCATGATTGTGTGTCCTACTAAACTAGACTTAGGGACCATTTAACCGTTTCCCGACATCTGCCGTAATAGTACCGGGTGTTTAAAGATGGCGGTCGCTCGGGAGTCGTGCTGACCGAGGTGCCATTTTACTGGCGGCGCACGGGCTTCGCCATTTTGCCGGGGATCGCCGGCACCCAGAGCAAGCTCCGGGGTCGGCATCCCATTGCTATGACAGCCGGGAGCCTTCTGAAGACTCCTAGGCCTGATTCATTAGTTTCTATTGCAGACTACTCTTTTTTGCAATGCATTAGCATTGTAATGCATTACATTAGTGATCAGACCCCCTGGGGTTCAAGACCCCTAGGGGGTCTAATAAATGCAAAAAAAAAAAAAATTAAAAAAGTAAAAAAAAAAATAAAATTGACCACCTTCCTAAAAGACCAATTTTTATTGCAGTTATTGGTGGCCATCTCAAAGTGGTTTCACTGTATTTATCATGTTTCCCCTTAAACACCTCTTTTCAAGACTAAACAAATCCAATTCTTTTAATCTCTCCTTCTAACTGAGGTCCTCCATACCCCCTTATCAGTTTTGTGGCTCTCCTTCATACCTTTTCCAACTCTACAGCATCCTTTATATGAACCGGTGCCCAGAACTGAACTGCATATTCTAGATGAAGCCATACCAATGATTAGTAAAGTGGTGATATTACATATATGTTCCCGTGAGTCCAAACCCTTAAAATATATGACAATATCCTGCTGGCCTTAGAAGCAGCTGGTTGACATTGAATGCTTTTATTTAATCTGTGATCTATAGGTACACCAAGTTTTTCTTCACCAGTGAACATTTGTTCCATGCAGATTTTTTATTTTTTTTTGCATAACTTTATATTCATCTGCATTGAACTTTAGGCTGATAAATTCTGTCCTTAGTAAAACTGTGCTGTCTGTAACCACTAATATTATTTACCATCACATACTCCAGTATGTACTCCCTTAAGAGCCCCTCAAACAATTTCTGTGCTACTGATGTTAACATTACTGGTATGCAATTACCTAAAGAAGACTTAGAGCCCCTTTGAAAAACAGGGACCACATTTGTCTTTCGCCAGTCCCTTGGCACTGTACCAGTCAGTAGAGAGTCCCTAAAAATTATAAACAGGAGCACAGCAATGATTGTAATGCTCTCAGCAAGAGCTCTTGGATGCAAATCATCTGGTCCTGGAGACTTGGATCAATAAGTTATCTAAATCTCACACAGCACTAAGAGATAGATCCTGGGCACCCAAATGTCTTCACCAGCTGCAAAGCCAGATGGACTTGTGGTGAATTTGGACCCAAGTTATCACCACAGAAACTAGTATAAGAAATAAACGCTCTACAAACTGAAGTCAAACCATAGCCCACAACAAAATCACAAAGCATTTCTAAACCAAAGGGATGAATCAGAAGTGTGCACATGTACGAGCCAAAAAGTTAATCCAAAAGGTATAATTAGAGCAAAAATCAGAAGTCAAGCAAATATCCAGTAACAAGCAAATGGTCAGTAATAGTGCAATCCAGCACAAGCAAGTCCAGAGCCTCACTAAACTACAAACTAATAGCAGACACCTGGGTTGGCAGGAACAGAGTTTAAATATCCCTCCTCAGCTGCTGATTGGATCAGCATAGCAGACCTCTGAAAGCTGCAAAAGCTTCATATATTGGCATGACAACATTAAGATTACAGCAACTAGCTGTTCAGCACACTGAGATACCTAGCAGCCCTTAACCTGTGGAAATTGGTCTTTATAAAATTACATGTTTTTGCCCCTTCCAGCCTGAGTTTGTTTTTTTACAGTTTAGGTGGAATTTGATTATGTTGTGGTCACTGTTACCCCAAGTTTTTCATAAACAGTGACATCGGCAACAAGTTCTGCATTGTTTGAAATTACCAGATTCCAGAGAGCATTGCCTTAAATTGGATTTTCTACAAATTGCCCCTTAAGATTATCCTGCAATAAGTTGAGAAATTTTTTTCCCCTTTGCAGATGAAGCAGAACAATGACCCCAGTCAATATCCGTCAAAATTTCCCATCACGACTACTGTACCTGCCTGTGTTGCCTGCTCCATTAGTTATACAGCTCTTTAAAGCTATTTACATTTATGCTGCATCTGAAGCTACTATCTAAACTATAGCCACAGTAATATCTTTTGTCAGAGAGACCTGAAGCCTTTATTCTCTTGCTCATGTAAAAATGTACCTGCATATAAATGATGATAATGATGACATTTCACCAACAAAATACTAGTTTAAATTGCAACATTTTTCTGTTCTTTCAACATTTTTTGCACCTTAAACTTGATATTAAAATTAAGCAAAGTAGCATTTTTCTGCCCATGGTAACTATGGAAACATGCTAATACTGTATGACTTTAAAGTCCACATGTACTAAAAATAGTTGAGGAGTTGACATTTTAAAAATAGAAGTGAACAGATTTTCTTGGTCAGTTTGTTAATAACAGTCATTTAAATCTGTCATTCACGAAATTTTTTGAGCATAATGACTATAAATAAGAAAAAAAAAAATATAATACATATATCATTGTTATTTTTTTATTTTATTGTCATGTGCTATATGTATTTTCAACAGAGACAAACTGATGTCAATAGCTAGATGCAGACAACCATTTTTTTTTCCACAGATGAATGTAAACACAAGTGTTACTTTGGTCTGTTTAGTGGACCAAACATGTCCAGTGAAGTTGCATTGGTCAGGGAAAATCACGAAAACACAGGGATGGATCCATTCTTCACACATTAATGCAAAAGAGTCAGTGTGAATAAGCTGTTAATTATAACATGTGCCACTACAAAGAGCCCCATTGCAAGTTCTGAAGGCTAAAAGTAGAAAATTCTCCCCCCATTTTATACTGGTTCAATATCTCCACAAAATTTGCTTTTGTGGTTTGTAATCTAATACGTGTCAGACTCAGATACCTGGAGCTCACCAGTAAAATTCATTATGTAGAGCTACATGCAAATATTAACAAACATCCATTTGCAAATACCTAAAACCACACCAACACACTTTATTCAGTTGTACCTTGCTGCCTAGTCTTTGCCTAAAACTGTTTCTGTCCTGTGTGCCCTATCAGTGAGCCATGGATACGTGCTGCACCTTGATGTTATCTCAGCTACTTGATGTGTCCATACAAAAAGTGATGGGGTCCAGGAGAGTGATGGGGTGCTATGCTAGATGACCTGGCCTCCACAGTCACCAGACCTGAACCCAATCCAGATGGTTTGGGGTGAGCGGGACCGCAGAGTGAAGGCAAAAGGGCCAACAAGTGCTAAGCATCTCTGGGAACTCCTTCAAGACTGTTGGAAGACCATTTCAGGTGACTACCTCTTGAAGCTCATCAAGAGAATGCCAAGAGTGTGCAAAGCAGTAATCAAAGCAAAAGGTGGCTACTTTGAAGAACCTAGAATATAAGACATATTTTCAGTTGTTTCACACTTTTTTGTTAAGTATATAATTCCACATGTGTTAATTCATAGTTTTGATGCCTTCAGTGTGAATCTACAATTTTTATAGTCATGAAAATACAGAAAACTCTTGGAATGAGAAGGTGTGTCCAAACTTTTGGTCTGTACTGTATGTGTAGTGTGTCTGTCCGGTCTGAGCTGCAGAAGACTGTTATCCAATAACCCTAGAATACAATACCAAGTACCACAAAACCTAGAACAAAATACTAAGTAATGATACTAACCCCTCCACTCCCTTTGCCTGTCCCTCACCAGAGAGAGTTTAAATTGAATGAAAAGTTGTATCCTATTTTTTGCTGCCTAAACCTAAGGTATGTCTTAAAGTCAGACATGTCAAACATAGTCTGAAAAATAGAGGAACTAGTTCACACAAAGCCTTTTTTTGCAAAGTTAAATAACCTCTTTTTTATAATCTTTCTGGGTACTGTAGTCCCATTCCATTAACTACTTTAGCTGCCCACCTATGAACCACTTTAGGCTGTTCTGTTTTTTTGCTACACTAGTACCTGAAATGATATATTTATGAAAAGTATAAATGCTCTAAAAACATAACTTTTAATAAAGGCCTATATAAAAAATTCCAGGTAAAACAATAATGAAAAACAATAGAATAACACCATCTCTTATATACTGTATATAAAAATGAGTTTCTGTCTGTCTGTTCTTTATGCGCGACCGATCTTCACCAAATTTAGCACACAGGTACATCAGGTGTCCGGGTCTCAGCTCTCTAGGACATACCATTTCTGAGATACAGTGTTCCCAAAAAATTGACCTGCATTAGCCAATAGAAGCCTGCAAGTCTTTCACTCATATTCCAACTGCCATACAAACGGTCACATGTCCCTTATCAGCCAATAGAAGCTCGCAGGCGCTTAGTCTCCACATGCACACAGATTTACTCCAGGTTTCCATAACAACCCAGCCAATTTTTCTTCACACTGTAGGTCAGCTTTAAAGGGGCAGGGAGCTGTGGATGATACTGTTACACAAGTAAACATACACACAAAAATACCAGGTTTTCATAGCAACCAATCTATTTATGACCTCTATCAGTTAGTAACAATTTGCAGGTCCTTAAATATTCAGTCATATGACGTGTATGAGAAACTCGCAGGCTCTTCAGTCTTCACATACACACAGCTTTACACCAGGTTTCCATAGCAACCAACCTAACAAACAACAAATGAAATATACCCGTGCGAAGCTGGGTCCTTCTGCTCGTATAAAGATAAAAACAGAACCGTCTTAATGGTAACCATCAGTCTAGGGGAGGCTGTTGAAACTACAGTTGTTAGTGTGGGGCTTCCATTGTAAGGGCAGGAGCTATTGTGGGGATATGAATATGAATTAGGGTGTGACGTCACACTCTCCCTGGCTAAGAAGTACTAACAACTGTGGTCTCAGCAGCTTTCCTTAGACTGATGGTTACCAGTAAGACGGTTCTGTTTTTATCTTTATATAGTTTTGTTAATCTATTGTTTTTCGTTATTTGAGGTTTTTATATGGGCCTTTATTAAAAGTTATGTTCTAAGTACATTTATCATTCGCAGAATTGTCTATATTGAAATAAGGAATACTGGGAGTACATTGAACACAACCCCTTCTGGTTGATTTTTTTTTAGCTTTAATAGTAGTTTGAGACTAAATAGAATCAAAAGGGAGAAACATATGCAGGGAGGAAGTACAGTGAACTTTTTTAATTTCTTTTAATGTTTTAGCCTCAGTGTGATACCATATGATGCTTCCATATGGCACATTTTTATTGTTCACTTGAGGCAGTGCTTCTAGGGGACAACACTTCCACAATTTGGCATATGTTGAAGCTTGCCACATTAAATGCAATATGCCTAAATAGACGTTATTAGTCACTAATTGGAGAGCTGCTGTACCACTGTATTTTATATATACTTGCAGGAATTTTGCACAGGTTTTAAAGGTTAACTCAGAAGATGAAGCCCTGTCCATATTCCCTATTAGGATTGTCTCCACTTAGATCTTTAGATCCACTCTACCTCTCTGCAAAAATGGACCCAGCATGTCTTTGTATTCTATTACAGTCATGGACTGGTCAGTTTGTGACGCTACATTTTTCTGCCTTGGCTGCAAAGAAAATGTATTATGTTTTAAGGCTAAGGCCCCATGTAGCGAAACACTGCGGAAAAAAACGCAGCACAAACACATTGCGTTTTTTTTTCCACAGAGTTTTCCTCTATGGACTTTCTGCCCATATTATACCTATACGGAAAACACCAGCATTTCCACAGGTATAATTGACACGCTGTTTTGAAAACGCAGCTTTTCCGCTGCAGATTTTTTCTGCAATGTGTGGATGTGATTATCCAGAATCCCATCCACTTTGCAGGTACTGTAAAACGCTGCATTTTCTCAACGTGGGGCTTCAGCCTAACTCACCTACCTAGCAATAACAGCTAAACATTGAGGTTACAGTAGTCAGACCCAAGGTGGTCAGCTGATTGCCCCATCGCCGCAGCAAAAAAATGCTGTGTTTTACATTAACTGCAAAGTAGATGGATTCTGGCTAATCCCATCCACACATTGCAAATTAAAATCTGCAGCGGAAATTCTGCAATTCCAAAAGCGTGGTCTTTTCCGCAGTGTTTTTTGGCAGTGATTTGCTGCATGGGCCTTAGCCTTAAAAAGGATTTGTCTTCAAAGAGGACAAAACATCTCCAGGTAGTATACTTTGAAGAACACACTGCTTAATTTGGGAGAGATTATTGTGTTACAATATAAGAAAAGTTCCAAGTTGTTTGGATTTTACCATTGGATTTTGTTGATTCTACTAAATGAAATCAAAAATTACACAATCCAATACAAATATTAAATCATTGAATTTTAAAATACCAGAGAAAAGTTTTAGTTATACACACAGTTTAAAGCCAACCTTTTGCATTCATGCTGTAGCTTGTGATTATTGTCAAAGATTGAAAGGGCTTTCTCTGCAAAGCAGCAATGCTGTATCTTAACGTAAGCCTTTATTTACTGCTTTGCAGAATTGCTTGCCAAATATTTAAACAGAAGCTATTAATTTCTGGTTTTCCCTAAGCTGCCAACCCTCTCTTCAAAACAATTCTTATGTTTAAGAGAACCAGGACACCAACTGTTCAGAAAAAAATGAAGAGACTTCTTTCCAGATGAACATTAGTTCCAATAGCTGAGGTTAATTGCATGACATCTTACAAATTACACAGAAAAAACATATTGACATCCATTTTCTAGGCATGTTCTGTTTTCTAATTTCAATTTTAGTTTTAAGTGAATAAAATCTAAATAAAAATATGTTCCAATATAACCATGAACATATATTTTCTTACAAATTTGAGAAAAAGCAAATAAAAAATATCTTTTATATGGAAGTTATTTTTTTTCACTGAGTCTGGTATAACATGTAATAATACATCTTAAACACTATATTTATGTACATAATTTCCATAATAACTAAACATGTTTTTATTTTCCTTATCCCTTAATTCTTGCATCTACCTTGCATTCCATATCCTCCCTTTAAAACCACATAGGCATTGGATGATATGTAAAATAATATGCATAGAATATTCACAGAATATAAATTATATACTGTATTTGACTCATGCCTCATTTGGTTTATAAATCATATATTTGAATATAAAGTCTCAGCTGCAGCAAATTATATTACAATATTTTTGGCCTTAGCCCAGGGCCAAGTAAAGCAAGCAGACCTGTGCAAATTCAGATGGACTATTACATCTAATAAAAGATAAAGTTTGCAGTATGAAATTTTCTTATGTTGCAATGAAGAGAAGCCTCTGGCTTACTAGTTTTATTGTAATTGATTTAAATTTTTCCTCTTTCTAATATATGGTCACAGTGCTTACAAAGAGGTTGTAAACAGCAGCATGGAGTGCCTCACCAACAGTCCACATAATGATATTTGCATTTTCCATATATAAATATGTAACAGCCCAAGGAGGGGCCACTGCAGTGTCCTCTACATCAGCCTGCCCTAGGGATAAACAGCTCCCTGTTTCTCCAGTGATAATAGCAATTAGTACCAATGAAGTCACACCCACACTCGCAAGAATTTTGCCATCAGTACTTTATTGAGGTAGGTCTTTAGTATAGTAGTGGTTAACAGCAGTTGTTCATGGACAGCAGTACTTAACAACAATTCCGTAGCAGCATCTTACCCTATAGTCACACAACAGTGGACACATGATGCGGCCACATTAATTTCACTGTATGTGAATGGGGCTATTTACATGACCAATATTTTGACGGTCTGCTGTAATGAACAATCAATAAATCAGTCATGCTCTATTTATGTCCGTTTTCATGGATCCCTCCATACACAGCAATGTAGGATCCATGAAAACAGGTGCCCCTCAAGAGCAAATTGGCCGTAAAAAATATTCATTTTTCGTTTCTGTTTTTACACAGGGTCATCTGAATGTAGCCTTGGAACACTCAATAACCTTCTACAGTGTAAGAATAGCAGTCCCATGGCAGCACACAACCGTCATCCTGTTTGCTCAGGGGTTGCGCTCAGCCCATACAAGTACTAATTCTCAGACAGATGCGAAGGCTCGCTCCAATCCCAGACAAATAAGGACACTCTGAAGTGATTAGTGATTGCAACGGTCACAATGGAGATTCTAAAAAGAAGAAGCAAAAGGCACAGGAAAACCTTCTTTTATATGGAGATTTTCTCATTCAGCGTAACTACAAGATATCAGACTGCATCATTACAGATATGGACAGCCAATATGCTCCATTGCTTGTGCATGGCAAATGTTCCACTTCCCTATAGATTTAATAAGGGAATATAAACCGCACTAAAAACGCAATGAAAAACGCTGCTGAAAAAAAAACGCAATGTGTTTCTGCTGTGGTTTTTTCAGCTGCGTTTTTAGCTTATCCTTAAAGGGATTTTCTGGTCTAAAAATGTTGATGAACTGTCTTAAGGATACGTCATCAATATGAGACCAGTGGGGGTCTGACAACAAGCACCCCTATGAATCAGCTTTTGTCAGGAACTGAAACACAGAGACTGGAACAGGAAGAAAACAGCTCTGTTCTCTGTGTAGTGGCCTGATTGGGTATTTCAGATCAACTTCCATTCACCTGAATGGGACCTAAGCTGCAGTGGATCAGTTATGCCACTACAAAGAGAACAGGGCTGTCTGTATCCTGCTCTAGTCTCTGTGTATCAGCTGCTGAGAACAGCCAATGGTGGGAGTGATGGGTGTTGGACCCTCACCTATCTTATATTGATGACCTATCTTTTGCATTGGTAATCAATCATTTTAGCCTGGAAAACCCCTTTAAAGGGAATCTGTCAGGTCAATCTGGGACACTAAACCACCCACAGGTCCTTATATACCTGGGGTCTAGTGTTCCAGATCACCCTGTTGTAATACAATCCACAGGCGCATTAAAAATAAAAAACCTTTATACTTACCTAGATAAGGGTCTGATCTGTTTGGTAAGATCGGTCCGGTTCTCGGCATCTGCGCTGTTCTTCAGTGAAGCCAAAGATGGACACCCCGGTTTCACTTTGTAATTGCGGGGCATGCGCACTGAAGCCAAGGAGTACTCCTCTGGCTTCACTGAAGAACTGCGAAGGCGCAGGGAGTACAGCGGCCGGGTGAGTATAAAGCTTTTTTATTTTTAATGCGGCCATGGATTGCGTTATAACAGGGTGATTTGGGATACTAAACCCCAGGTCCATATGGACGTGTGGGTGGTTTAGTGTCCCAAATTGCCCAGACAGATTCCCTTTAAAAAGTACAAAGGACAGAAAAATTCAAGCACACAAGACTACCCTTAGCGTGGACCTAGTGTAAGTCACTAAAAAGGAAGTTTGCTCCAAACAGGTAAGCTGCAACACTCTAGGAGGTGCTCCAGTGAGCTAATTTGCATATTGACAAAGATGGTGATACCTTGGCAATGGAGACATTGTTCAGGTAACACTAACCTATGTATCAGAAGGCTGAGTTGATATGCTGGGATCTGCTGACAGATTCCTTTAAGATAGGCCATCAATTTTAGGCAATGGGGATCTGTGGAGTTCCCAACAGTAGGACTGCCGCTGATCTAAAATTCATGGCCTATCTTAAAAGGAGACACCTCCCCCAAAAATATTCAATTACCACCACTATGTTACTGAGCACATTACACTGATAACCAACATTTCATTTGTTATGTATGTCACCATTGTATATAAGAGGAAAATAACTTTGAAGTCTTATGCAGGCAGCTGGTGCACTGGAGCAGGCCTTCTGCCTTGAAAGCACCACCCTTGATGCTCAAGTAGGATAGGTGATGTCAGAGCAGTGGGTGGATCAAACAGTGCAAGCAAGAGATGGCAGGTATCTGAGTGGCATGAGTAATGCTCCAGGGAGCTGAAGGTCTTCCCCCAGTGCACCAAACTCCTATCCTCATAACGTTGAAGTATTTTTCTCCAAACCTACAAAAGTGACATCCATAACAAAGGTATGTTGCTTAACACTGTATTGTGCTCTGTAACATGTTTTTGGCATTTGAATATTCTTGGGGACTCACTCTGAGATAAGCGTTCAATTTTAGACTGGCAGGGGTTCAACTGTCGACTTTCCTGGAGTGTGCAGGTCCTGGAATTGTTTACATGCCAGGCACTGTGTTGCTCACTCAATGTATTTTCAGTAGTGGCAGTTATTGGTACTGCAGAGGTGTCCTATAGACTTGAATGAAATGCCACTGCAGTACCCATAGCCGCCCCTACTAAAATGACTGTGACTGACATGTAAACAATGCTGGGAGCTGCATGCTCAAAGAAACAGATTCTGTGCGAGCAGCGGGAGACTGGGTGGCAAGATTAGCTCTCCAGGGAACTGAAGACCTGGCCCCAGTGCACCAACTGCATCATTTATATAAAACTTCAAAGCTGTTTTTCTCCAAATCTACGAATGTAACATACTGTAGATAACAAAGGTATGTTGTGGCAGAATATGCTTGGGGAGGTGGTAGATTCCTTTTAAAGGATAGTGTTGCCAGGAAATGACCTATTGTTTAAATCGTTCTTTTATATAAAATTTAGTTTTTATGGATTTTTCATGATGTTTTTTCATTTTCCATGTTATTATCTATATTTAAAAAAAAAAAAATCTTAAAAATCTTGCCGTTCCAACTCTCGCCACTAAACCTAAAATAGTTTGTGATTTCCTGTCTCCTGGAGATGGACCATGGGCCATAGACAAAATGATGTGGAGAAGACTCTATTGAATTTTATAGGAGAGTTTTCTAGGCATATTCTGTAAGCTCTGCAGAGGTCACTGCACAGAGGTGGGAGTAGAAATCACCTATTGTGAATGGTGGATTCTGTGTTTATCTACATTTTCATAAAAGCTGAGATCACCAGTGTGCTGATAAATGAGGTGGCTGCAGGGAATAAATGTACAGATAATAGGAAGTCTCAGTATATTATTAGTCTTAGAGGGAAGAGTCAGAACTGCAGGGTTTTTAAGATTTATTTATTTATTATGCCTACTTATATAGCGCCATCATATTCTGCAGCGCTTTATAGACATTGACAGTTTTTTTTTTCAATAAAGATAACATGGAACATTTTTAAAAAACCTCACCAAATTTTTTTTTATGTTTAACGTAAAACTTAGGTTAAAAAATAGGTAATTTTCTAGCAATACAATTAAAAAAAAAAGTCTTGCAATTCTCAACTACATAGTTTTTCAATTTGTTTAATATTTTTGCATAAATATACTGAATTTAGTTATTTTCAAGTAATTAAATGAAATAGACCTCTTTTCCAGATTGTACAAACCCTTGACATTAAACAAATCTGTTGCATCACTTTTGTATGTACAGAGTCGCTGTTACTTCTGACTGCATACATAGAGCTACAAATCAGGGGGAATCTGTATGGGAGATTTGAAAACAATACACAGTAACTGTATCCAGAGTAAGTTTAAATGGAGTCTGTCATTGGCAAAACACGTTTTTAACTAAAGCCACGTTGGAATAGCCTTTATAAAGGCTATTCTACTCATACCTTTCTTTCTATTCAGCTCACCACTATTATTTATAAGGGGGCTATTCATACAGAGGAACTATTTATAAAAAGGCTTGAGGAACTATTATTTATGAGGGGGTATTTATAAGGAGGAACTATTAATAATAAGGCTGGGGGAACTATTATTTATAATAGGGGCTATTAACAAGGAGGAACTATTAATAATAAGGATGGGGGACTATCTGTAAGGAGGAACTAGTTATAATAAGGCTGGGGGAACTATTATCTATAAGGGGGGTATTTATAAGAAGATACTATTAATAACAAGGCTGGGGAACTATTATTTATAAGGGGATATTTATAAGAAGGAACTATTAATAATAAGGTTGGGGAACTATTTTTTATTAGGGGGCTATTTATAAGGAGGAAATAATAATACAGCTGAAGAGCTATTACTTATAACGGGGTATTTTAAGGAGGAACTATTAATAATAAGGCTGAGGAACTATTATTTATAAAGGGGGCTATTTATAAGGAAGAACTATTAATAATAAGGATGGGGAGACTATCAGTAAGGAGAAACTATTTATAATGAGGCTGGGGGAACTATTATTTATTAGGCAGGCTATTTATAAGGAGGAAATATTAATAATACAGTTGAGGAGCTATTACTTATAAGGGGGTATTTTAAGGGGGAACTATTAATAATAAGGCTGAGGAAGTATTATTTATAAAGGGGGCTATTTATAAGGTGGAACTATTAATAATAAGGATGGGGGGACTATCTGTAGGGAGGAATTATTTATGATAAGGCTGGGGGAACTATTTTTTTTATAAGGGAGGTATTTTTAAGGATAAACTACTACTAATAATACTGAGGAACAATGCTTTATAAGGGGAAGTATTTATTGGTAGGAGTTATTAATAATAAGGCTGGGGGAACTATTATTTATAAGGGGAGGTATTTTAAGGAGAAACTACTGATAATAAGACTGAGGAACTGTACTTTATAAGGGGGGGCTATTTATAGAGAGGAGCTATTAATAATAAGGCTTGGTAACTATAATTTATAAGGGGTCTATTTATAAGTAGGAGCTATTAATTTTAGGACTGAGGGAATTATCATTTTTAAGGGGGGATAATTACAGGGAGGAACTACCAATAATAAGGCTAGGGGAACTATTATTTATAAGGGGGGTATTTTTAAGGATAAACTACTAATAATAAGACTGAGGAACTATCCTTTATAAGGAGGGCTATTTATAGGGAGGAGGTATTAATAATAAGGCTTGGGAACTATTATTTATAAGGTGGTATTTATACGGAGGAACTATTAGTAATAAAGCTGCGGCACTATTATTTACAAGGGGGGTATTTATAAGAAGGAACTATTAATTATAAGGCTGGGGAAACCATTATTTATTTATTTTTTTTTAATAATATTTTTATTTTATTGTTAATTCTCGTATAACAAAGGAGGATACATGCAAACATTTTGCAGCAGTGCACAAATCATATAAAGTACATCCAACATAGTACATTTGTATCAGTGCAGGCTGTATAATGACAGTAAACTCAATTTATGGAATAATCAATCCTAGGTATTACTGAGCCATATAGAGCGCAGCCTAGGCTTGTAATACACAACGGAAGGGCATTGAATGAAAAGAAATGGTAGGTAAGGGACAGATAGGTCTGACATAGATAAGAAAAGAAGAGAGGGAGAGCAACGAGAGGATGGGGAAAAAGGGGGGGGAGGAAGGGGGGGGTAACAAGGGAGGGAAAATAGGGTATACATTAATGATATCGAGTAGGGTAGCGGGATGATATAGGGTAGATAATGTAGCCCCATGAGTGGAGGGAGGAGGAAGTACAGGAGGGGATAAGTGGAGAGAGGGGGAGGGAAAACAGGAGCTAGGGAGGGGGATGAGGGAGGGGAGAAGGGGGGGAGGGTGGAGGAGGGAGGGAGGGGGGGGGAAGGAGGGGGGGAGGGGGGGACTCACAGTCTCAGCTCCTTCCACCCTGCCCAGGTCTTAAGGAAACGGGCATGTGTCCTGGATTTCCAGCTTGACAGTTCTTCGAAGCGTGAGATCTGATTAACTTTTTCCACCCATTCCATTTTTGATGGGGGATCAGTACTTAGCCATTTGCGAGGAATAAGTGAATTGGCAGCCAATAAAAGGAGTGAGATGAGGTTATTTCTTGATGGGGTATAGTATGCCGATTGTAGTGAGATCAGGACCATAGTTGGGCTGAGCTTAAAGGTCGGAGAAGAAAGTCGTCTAATCACTGATTGAATATCATTCCAAAACGGACTAATTACTGGGCACTGCCACCATATGTGCAACAAGGACCCACTCTGAGACTTACATCTCCAGCAGGTGTCAGAATCTGATAGATTAATTTTATGGAGCCATTGTGGAGTATGATACCATCTGGTTAGCAACTTATAGTGAGTCTCCTGTAGGCGCACACAGGTGGAAAAGCCATGAGAATTTTGTAATACCTGTTTGACTTGCTCCTCTGAGAGGACCACACCCAACTCTATTTCCCAAGAAGTTAGGAAAGCCGGTTTGTGTATCCGAACAGGACTGACAAAAGTGGACAGGACATATGATGTCTTGGACAAAAATTTATTTCGAGCTATGAGGCTTCGTTCGAAGGAAGTGAGATCGACTCGTATTGTGTTAGCTGTCAGCCAGTCCCGCATATATTTATGCAGGTGGTGTTTATGTAGAAAGGACAGCGGTTTGTCAGAGACCAGCGATTCCAGTTTTGTAAAGTTCACCTCTGCTTTCTCACCAACAGCCTCCAGCAGTCGGTGTGAAGTCAGGCGATGCCACATGTCTGAACAGGATGCCTTCGACCTTCCCAGCCAATCTGGTACAATGCCTATAGGGCTTAGAGGCGAAGGGGAAGGTGCCAGTGTTTCTTTCAATTCCCGCCATGTTTCACAGGCGCCTAACAGTATTTGATCAATTGAGTGGGAGCTGCGGCTTGGGGAGCCATACAGCCACAGGTCTACTTGGCAGGTCGGCCCAAATGTGCAGACAGAAAGTTTATGGAATAGTGAGGGTGGATCCGAGGAAGTGAGCTCAATCCAACGCTTCAATTGTATTGCTTTGTAATAACCCAAGACATCTGGCATGCCCATGCCACCCGCCACCTTCTTCTTCATCAAGAAACTTATAGAGAGCCGTGGACGTTTGCCACGCCAGAGGAAAGTGGAGAAAAGACTTCTTAATGACTTGAAAAAATACGGGGGGAGGCGTATGGGCAACATATGGAGTCGGTATAGGATCTTGGGAAGCATATAAGTCTGCAATAGATTTCGTCTACCAAACCAAGAAAACGGCATTCCTTGATAAGAAGCTAACATGGTGCGAATTTCCGTTAGTAGTGACTGAAAATTCTCTGTGTAGATGTGAGACGGATCTGCTGTTAGTTGGACACCTAAATATTTAATGGATTTTGAGGTCCACTTTAAAGGGCGTGGAGGCGGATACTTGTAGTGATTTTTTAGGGGGGAGAGAGACATTTAATACCTCCGATTTATCTAGATTGGCTTTATATCCGGAGACTGAGCCATAGCGAGAGAGGAGTTCTACAATGGCAGGGAGCCCTTTCTCGGGGTTGGACACCATAAACAGAACATCGTCTGCAAAGGCAGTGGAATGCATAATTTGTGTTCCTATTTTAAATCCTGATATGTCTGGGTGAGCACGAACCGCCTGTAATAGGGATTCCAATACTAAAATGAACAGGGAGGGGGAAAGAGGGCAACCCTGTCTGGTCCCATTCGTAATATTGAAGCTGGGGGAAAGTGTGTCATTAATCTTCAAGCGAGCGTAAGGGGAACCATAGAGAGTGAAGATCGCTTCTATATATTGAAGGGGGAAGTAAAATTTTTTTAACGTGGCTTTCATAAATAACCAGTCCACTCTATCAAACGCTTTTTCAGCGTCTACTCCCAGAAAAACCAGGCTCGAGCGTGTTTTCCTAGCATGGGTGATAACGTGGAGTAAGCGATGGGAGTTATCCTTTCCCTCTCTGTCCAGAACAAAACCAGCTTGATCAGGGTGTAGTAAGGAAGGTAGAAGATGTTTCATTCTAGTGGCCAATATTTTCGCCCACAATTTAAGATCGAGATTAAGGAGAGAGATAGGCCTATAGCTACCACAGGAGAGGGGATCTTTCCCTTCTTTAGGAAGCAACGTAATATGTGCTTTTTTTGCTTGGCAGGGAAGTTTTTTCCCAGAAAGCAGGGCATTACAGGATCTAGAAAGATGCGGTAGTAATTCTGATTGGAATACTTTATAGTATTGTAAGGGGAAGCCATCTGGACCTGGGCTTTTCCCTTTAGGGAAGCTATTTAGGACACATTTAATTTCTTCCAAAGAAATTGAGGATGTGAGTGTCGCAGCGTCTTCCGCCGACAGGGATGGCAGAGAGAGGGAATTAAGGAATTCTTCTATCCTATTTACTTTGCTTGTTGTAGCGGTCTCAGGGTCATTGGTATTTAGGTTGTATAGCCCAGTGTAAAATGAGAGGAAAGCCGAGGTTATGTCTTTGGTGGATTTGTGTGTGTTGCCTGCTTGATCTTTTATAACCGAAATAAAGCACTTGGCCTTTCGTTTCTTAATCAGCGAAGTCATGAGCTTACCCCCCTTGTCCCCATGTGCATAGATCCTGTGTTGGTAATGAAGAAAATGTTTAGCCGTTCGGACGTTAATGGCATCTTTTAGCTTTTCTCACAGAGTTTGGAGTTCAGTGCTTCTATTCAACTGTCTACTTGCCTTGCGTGTGCGTTCAATTGCCGCTATGTCTGAAAGAATTTTGTCTAGTTCTGCCTGAGTTTCCCTCTTGACTCTGGAGGCCAGGGATATGAAAATTCCCCTAATTACCGCCTTATGTGCCTCCCAAGTAATGGTGGGACAAGTGTCTGCATTAGCATTTATGGCAAAGTACGACTCCATCTGCTGCCTGACGGTCCCAACTAGATCTGGGCGATCCATCAAAGCTTCATTTAATCTCCAGCACCAATCCCTTTGAGGCAGTTGGCGCAGTGTTAACTTAGCCCATAATGGTGCATAATCGGACACCGATATAGAGTCGATGCGGGATTGCAGAGAATACGGGGCTAGATCTCTAGTGACAAAATATAATCCAGTCTCTGATAGGATTGCCGAGGATTGGGAAAAAAAGGAATAGTCCTTCACGGATGGGTTGTGCAGACGCCAAAGATCGACCAAATGCAAGTCATTTAGGTCTTGCAGGAGTCTACCCAGTGCTTTCTGGGGAATAGATGATGTCCCTCTAGAAGCATCAACAGCAGGGTTGAGAGTGAGGTTAAAATCGCCAGCTAGGATTATAGAACCTTCTGCAAAGAGTTCCAGTGTGCGCAGAGCCTCAACAAGCCAAGCCACTTGGACTTGATTGGGAGTGTAGAAATTGGCAAAGGTGTATTTATAAGTAGCGATAGTGCCTTTTAGCAGCAGAATTCTGCCCTCGGAGTCCTCATAAGTTTGAGAACACTGGAAAGGCACTGAGGAATGAAATAGAATAGAAACACCCATAGAGGAAGCAGTGGGATTAGTGGAGTGGAAACAAGTAGTGAACATTTTTGTGGGAAGGCGAGGGATTTTCCCTGTATTGAAATGAGTTTCTTGAAGGAACGCCACATTTGTGTGTAGTTTACGGAGTATGGTAAAAATTTGAGATCTCTTATTCGGGGAATTTAGGCCATGGGTGTTAAAGGAAGTAAAAACTAATTCGGACATGGTGGCTCTGAGACAATGTGAGTCCAATGGGTAAGAAGGGTGAGGGAGAGAGGGAAAGGAGGGGTATTTGAACAAACAGAGGTTAGGTGGGAAGGTTTGGGTAGTGAGACAACCAGACGGAGAAGGGGAGGGGTAGAAAGGGAGAAGAGAGAGAGGTGAGGAAAGCTTAGATAGAGATAGAGAAGAGAAAGAGTACAAGAGCTAGGTTGGGCCCAAAATAATGCGCCCGTCAGTAGATCAAATATTTAGCGGCAACGCCTGACAGCCGCTAAGCTTGAAACACTTACTCTGTCAATAGACAGAATATAAAAGGGATAGGGGAAACGGAGATGGTCCCAATCGTGACAGCCAACTACCATACCTTACAGGAGTGGTTGCGCACAGGCGTGTAACAATGGGGACTACATACAGGCAACAGTGTGTAAAAGATGTAAAGGTACACAAGAGATGTGAGAGTTAGAGATATCCTACGGACACGTCTGGAAGGGCGGGAGGCGGACAGTATGAGAGTGCAAATAGGCTCAGGGATAGTTGCCATAATTGCGCCGAAATGAGCCCATGTCATATTATACAACATTAACAACAGAATCAATACAATCCGGGATTACATAAACATCTCCAATGTGGTTATACCGAAATCCCTTATGGGGGTCTATCTCAGCAACATAGTTAGGGTGGTTAGTGCACACATCCCTATGTATTAGGGCGGCATAACTTCCCGGGGCATCGGCAATCCCGGCACGACACCCTGCTATCCAAAGAACCCACAAACCCGTGTGTGGGCCCCGCCCCCCCGATATTCCGCTGGTAGTAGTTAGTAATAGTTAGCTGTTAGTAATGGTTTTTGTGGTAACCCCTGAGAGTTAGCGATAGGTACTGATTAGTGAC
This sequence comes from Leptodactylus fallax, assembly GCA_947044405.1. Classification (NCBI taxonomy): domain Eukaryota; kingdom Metazoa; phylum Chordata; class Amphibia; order Anura; family Leptodactylidae; genus Leptodactylus; species Leptodactylus fallax. The sequence goes on from CAMRHE010001575.1 coordinate 48,588, forward strand.
AGTGAGTAATGATTAGTAATTGGCAGTTAGTAGTTAGTAGCAAGTAGGCTTACTTAGCAAGTTCCCTGACGTGCCTCGTGTACACAGTGCAACGTGAAAATTTTGGTTCACTGAATTAATATACTCCCTACTAAAGTAATGAACCTCTTCCCCATCCTGGGCTCCCCCGCCATCCGAGACCACAGGGCCCCACGTGCCTGCTCCTCCTCCACGGCACCATAAACGCATCACCGGCCCCGAAATCCCGGACGGGGGGCGGAAGGCCCCACAAATACAATTGTTAGTCAGAAAACCCACCCACAGACATGTATATCAAACATCTCAAACAGTTGGACATCTCAGTGAACTGGGGGAAGGAGGGAACATGGTAGAGAGTGACAGAGCTCCAACCACCCGTTTCCCGACATAGGGTGCCAGTCACTCCCACCGTGGGTGCTGCAGGGCCCATCGGGCACAAAGCAAGCTCCTGGGATAGGTCATGAGGGAGTGGAGGTTGTGGAAAGTATGAGGGGGTGTGGGAGGATAGGTCCAGGGTAGAAGGTACCTTCAACCGCCAGCAGTCCCGGATATGAGTGCAAGACATAGGCACTTCACTTCTGGGCCAGTCCAGTGGGAGGGAATGGTTCCACAGTGAATTTGCAAGAGGTGCCTTTCACACACAAGTCAGCTCCACGTAGAGGAACAGCTCAGTGGTAAGATTACCGACATCAAGTGGATTCTTGTATGTGTCTCTTCAAAGAGGGTTTCCTAGGTCTTGGCGACCTGAGACGCTGTTGCAGGCCTTCCTGTTCAAAGCTGGGCAGTGACGGCCAGGAGTGTAAGTCCTCCAGGAGAGACAACCACGAGGGAATCTCCATAGGGGGTATGTCGAGCAAGGCCCAGGCTTTAGAGAGATCTTCTGGTGAACGTATGACTATCCTGCGGCCTTGCTTAAGAACAGACAACCCGAAGGGAAAAAGCCATGCATACTGAAGGCCTCTTTCCCGTAGTGCCTCCAGCAGTGGACGTAACATCTGACGCTTTGCCAGGGTAGATGGCGCCAGGTCTTGGTATAGGTGGATCTCTGTTTGGGCATACATAAGTGGTCTTTTTTCCCTTGCAGCAGCAAGTATAGCAGATGTGTCCGCGGAGGACAGCAGCCCGCAGATTACATCCCTCGGTGGGTCAGCAGGGGAGGGTTTAGGTCTGACCGCTCGGTGGACCCTTTCGATGTGGACCGAGGCTGCCTTTTCCGCACCCACGAGGGATACAAAGATGGCCGACATCACCTCTCTCAGATCCTCAGAAGCAGGAGGTTCCAGAAGGCCCTTAAGGCACAGGTTCCTCCTGCGGTTCCGATTCTCCAGGTCCTCCAGAGGATCGTATGTTCTGTTCAAGTGGGTGTGATGATCGGCGATACGCTGTGCCAGCAAAGAAGAGTGAAGGGTAATCGCTGAGCACGCCGACTCCAGGGAGTCTACTCTTTTGCCCACGGAGTGTATGTCGGCCCGTATGTCAGAGAGCTCCGCGAGCACTGGGGCGATTGCTTGTGCCAGAGCCTTGCGAAGGAAGGACTTAGTAATCATCCCGGAGATAGCGTCTGTCCGGTCAGTACCCGACGCGCTGTCCAGATCTGAGTCCTCTGCCGCGTCTCCCGAGTGGGCCTCTTCCAGCGCCATCTTGCGCGCCACTGCAGGAGAACGCTGGACTTTCTTGCGAAAGAATTTATGCACCTCCGCTGCGTTATTCTTGCCGGTGGGGGTACCTGGTAGTTCCCCGCTTCTTTCTCTCAGTGTCTTGCCCATTCTTGTCCTCAATTGAGCGTTTTAAGGCAGGTAGTGGCTTAGTGTCTGACGGAGTTGCAGGCTCAGACGTCCATCAGCATCGACGGTTAGGCTCCGCCCCCCCTTGCTGGGTAGTTTATTCTATGACTGTCGGGAAACCATTATTTATAAGGAGGTATTTCTAACAAGGACCTATTAATAATCAAGCTGGAGAAACTATTATTTATAACTAGAGATGAGCAAATTGGTTCATAACAAATCATATTTGCCCCGAATATTCCAAATTGTTAGGTTTTTAGTGAAAGCATGGACGTAGTGAGTAGATGATAGTGGGACCACCGGGGCTATTATCAGCTGTGGCCCTGCTATCACAGAAGATAGCAGCAGTGGCTGTTTTGTGATAGTGAGAGCACTGCTGATAATAGTGGCAGTGGAGCTGCTATGATCTATCCCTGTGTTGTAATAATTATATAAATTTTCCTTCTGATAACTATATATATTGTGTATATGTAGCTGTAGCCTAAAAGTCACCTCCAGTAAAAGATTAAAATGTGCATGTGTTTATGTTTTACGGACAGTGGGTGGTGGGCCCATGTTCTCGCCTAACCAGTTTGGCTGGCCACTTCCAAAGACACTGTCTAAGTTGTCTCCCCGATATTCACCCTTTAACGCCCATATGGGGTTCTTGACTTTGCTGCAGTGAGATAACCAGGTCAATACCTCTTGGAGTGGTCCCAATATAGGTGGTGACTGGCCAAGGGCCAGAGAGACACCATTGTGGAACACCAGAAGATTAGGCAGATTGATTAGTCTGATGGTCTGTGACTGGCAGCAAACACACAGGGTTATAAATAGGCAAAATGTCAGGACAAGCAGCTCAGTTTTGACAGTCAGAGACAGTCTAGGATCATACACAGAAGGTTAGCATATATATATATATATATATATATATATATATATATATATACAGTGCCTTGCGAAAGTATTCGGCCCCCTTGAACTTTTCAACCTTTTGCCACATTTCAGGCTTCAAACATAAGGATATAAAATTTAAATTTTTTGGGTGAAGAATCAACAAGTGGGACACAATTGTGAAGTGGAACGAAATTTATTGGATATTTTAAACTTTTGTAAAAAATAAAAAACTGAAAAGTGGGGCGTGCCAAATTATTCGGCCCCCTTAAGGTAATACTTTGTAGTGCCACCTTTTGCTGTGATTACAGCTGCAAGTCGCTTGGGGTATGTCTATATCAGTTTTGCCCATCGAGAGACTGAAATTCTTGTCCATTCTTCCTTGGAAAACAGCTCGAGCTCAGTGAGGTTGGATGGAGAGCGTTTGTGAACAGCAGTTTTAAGCTCTTTCCACAGATTCTCGATTGGATTCAGGTTTAGACTTTGACTTGGCCATTATAACACCTGGATACGTTTATTTGTGAACCATTCCATTGTAGATTTTGCTTTATGTTTGGGGTCATTGTCTTGTTGGAAGATAAATCTCCGTCCCAGTCTCAGGTCTTTTGCAGACTCCAACAGGTTTTCTTCCAGAATGGTCCTGTATTTGGCTCCATCCATCTTCCCATCAATTTTAACCATCTTCCCTGTCCCTGCTGAAGAAAAACAGGCCCAAACCATGATGCTGCCATCACCATGTTTGACAGTGGGGATGGTGTGTTCAGGGAGATGAGCTGTGTTGCTTTTAAGCCAAACATATTGTTTTGCATTGTGACCAAAAAGTTCGATTTTGGTTTCATCTGACCAGAGCACCTTCTTCCACATGTTTGGTGTGTCTCCCAGGTGGCTTGTGGCAAACTTTAAACGAGACTTTTTATGGATATCTTTGAGAAATGGCTTTCTTCTTGCCACTCTTCCATAAAGGCCAGATTTGTGCAGTGTACGACTGATTGTTGTCCTATGGACAGACTTTCCCACCTCAGCTGTAGATCTCTGTAGTTCATCCAGAGTGATCATGGGCCTCTTGGCTGCATCTCTGATCAGTCTTCACCTTGTTTGAGATGAAAGTTTAGAGGGACGGCCGGGTCTTGGTAGAATTGCAGTGGTCTGGTACTCCTTCCATTTCAATATGATCGCTTGCACAGTGCTCCTTGGGATGTTTAAAGTTTGGGAAATCTTTTTATATCCAAATCCGGCTTTAAACTTCTCCACAACAGTATCACGGACCTGCCTTGTGTGTTCCTTGGTCTTCATGATGCTCTCTGCGCTTTAAACAGAACCCTGAGACTATCACAGATCAGGTGCATTTATACGGAGACTTGATTACACACAGGTGGATTATATTTATCATCATCAGTCATTTAGGACAACATTGGATCATTCAGAGATCCTCACTGAACTTCTGGAGTGAGTTTGCTGCACTGAAAGTAAAGGGGCCGAATAAGTTTTTTATTTTTTATAAAAGTTTAAAATAACGAATAAATTTCGTTCCACTTCACAATTGTGTCCCACTTGTTGTTTATTCTTCACCAAAAAAATTAAAATTTTATATCCTTATGTTTGAAGCCTGAAATGTGGCAAAAGGTTGAAAAGTTCAAGGGGGCAGAATACTTTCGCAAGGCACTGTATGTGCATCTCACTTTTGTCGTTTTTTGGCCCAGAGAGTTGGAGGCAAATGAAGTAGATTACAGACTTACATTTGACTGATTTAATATCCTTTATTAAGACATACAATGTATTTTTCATTCTTTGATTTATTATTTGAGCAATGCCCAAGAGTGCTTTGTCAGAAATGTCCCACTGCCCCTTGCGAGATTCAACATACATTAAACATTTTAGGCAAAATAATACAACAGGTAAGGGGCCCATCACTTTTTTGCCTGGGGCATTTCAACCTCTTGCATTTGTGTTTACATTTTGCATAAGCAATCAGATTCCATTTTAAAACGATGGACTGACCTTTTTATTTTTAGGATTCTACAAAATTCTATATATAAATGCATGTTATGCATTCCTATAGAAAACCTTATAAGCATGAATATCATCTTTATAGAAAATGAATTCAGCTGGCAGTATCTTTCTGCCAAGGTAAAAATAGACTACTATGTTGTGCCAGGAGAGGTTTAAGAGCTATTCAAAGCTTTCGAATAATTACCTAATCATACTCTGATATGTGCACTTGAGCAAATTTCACATTTTATGATATTACATTACTTACTGTACACACTTTTGCCAGCAACCAAATCAAGTTTCAGTATTTTAGATAGTTATTGATGTGTTCTTTATGCTCAATGTCAGTCAGTAATCATTAAGATATAGTAAAATTCAACAAGCCTGCTAAAGTAGTCAAAAAGTAGAGAATATCTTTATTCTTTCATGGGAGGGATTCAGTTCAAAGTGAGACTAGACAATCTTAAATGTGCATAGGCTCTGTTGCTGGTTGATAAATCTGTCACATTATTACACTATCTAGTTTAATCTTACACCTCCTATCAGTTGGCTTAGTTTATGTTAGAAAGATATGCCAAAATTGCAACTTTTTGCAAACTTTGCAACGTATACCATCTTAGGCCATGACTATTTTCATGGCCATGCTCATTTCACAAAGCTTAACTGCAGAGCTACAAGATCAGTTGTATAAGCAAACTGAGTGGGTGGCTCAGATGGGGATAGTGGTTTTGATGTGAGATCTTAACTACCCAGATACTAACTGGGGTCATGGTTCTGCACAGGGGCGCACTGCTAATGAGGCGAATTGAGGCGGCCGCCTCAGGCGGCACTGTCCGGGGGGCGGCATTTTTACTATTTAATGTAAACCAGCCCAGGACAGGCCGCTTTAAAAAAAAAACAAAAAAAACAGAGCTGAGCGGGGCCTGTCCTGGGCTGGTTTACAAGACGTCGCATCTCAGCGCAGGCGGCAATACAATGACGTCATCACGCCGCCTACGCTGAGACACAGACGTCGCGGACAAGAAGCGGAGGCGGCGGCTGTATCAAGGCATCGCAGGTGAGTATAGCTTTTTTTTATATATATAAATAGGCCGTAACCTGTTGGAGTATCCCCGGCAGGTCAGGGCCTATTTATTTACCTACCCCACGTCTGCTCATGGCCGCCCCCGCTTCCCCTTCTGCTATGGGATGCAGAAAGGGAAGTGGATGCCGCTGTGAGCGGCCGCGGGTATCGGTAAGTTAGGCCGCAAATACTACTATTATTATACTCCGGGGCCTATTCAGACCCCGGAGTATAATAATCGGAGGCCTAGGGTTGGTGAGGGAACATAAAAACCAATGTTACTCACCTCCTGCGATCCGATGTAACTCTGAGCAGGCTTGAGGCCTCTGGTGACGTCATCAGGTCGCGTCGCCGGCTTGATCACGTGACGTGTGTGTGCAATTAAACAGGGCCCGAACGCTGCAAGGAGTGCACCGGTGTCCAGGATAGGTAAGTAACTCTGGTTTTTATGTTTGTATTCTCCCCTGGGTCTCCAATCATTATACTCTGGGGTCTGAAAAGACCCCAGAGTATAATAATAGTTCATGGGTCGGCCACTATGGGGCATAATACCCTGTGCAGGGACCACTGTAGAGCATAATACCCTGTGCAGGGGCCACTATAGAGCATAATACAAGTGCAGGGGCCACTATAGAGCATAATACCGGGTGCAGGAGTCACTATGGAGCATAATACAAGTGCAGGGGCCACTATAGAGCATAATACCAGTGCAAGGGCCACTATGGAGGATAATACCAGTGCAGGGGCCACTATGGAGCATAATACCAGTGCAAGGGCCAATATGGAGCATAATACCAGTGCAAGGGCCACTATGGAGGATAATACCAGTTCAGGGGCCACTATGGAGCATAATACCAGTGCAGGGGCCACTATGGAGCATAATACCAGTGTGAGGGCCAATATGGAGCATAATACCGTGTGCAGGGGCCAATATGGGGCATAAAACTGTGTGCAGGAGTTGCTGTGGAACATAATACCGTGTGCAGTGGCCAATGCGGGGCATAATACCGTGAGCAGGGGCCACTATGGAGCATAATACCGTGTGCAGGGGCCGCTGCGAGGCATAATCCAGTGTGCAGGGGCTGCTGCGGGCCATAAGACTGTGTAATACTGTGTGCAGGGGCTGCTGTGGAACATTATAGTGTGTGTAAATGGGGCGCTATAAACATGGGCTATGGCACCTGTTTATATTATACGCTGTCTGTTTATAGTGACCGTGTGGTCACTATAAACAGACACATACTGTCACATACTGTAGACTGTACAGTCACATACATGTCACATACTGTAGACATGTACAGGACGAGGCTGTAGTTACATTACATGGCTGCTATGAGATGAATTACACTATGTAAACAGAGAAGCGGTCACGGCGTTTACACAGGTACCATTCAAACAGCTGATCAGTGGGGGTCCTGGGTTTTTGAACCCCACTGATTAGTTTATTAATGACCTGGAAAACCTTTTAATTAGTTAACACCTGGGGTATTATTAATAAGGGGCACTATTTATACAGGGTACACACGGACATTATTAATATAAAGATGCACTTGGGAGTATTATTCATTATGGGGGGTTATATCACATATTTTATAATTGGGGTAGCAGCAGAATGGGGGCTTTGTGTAGGTGAGGACAATGTGGGTTGGTGCCTGGAAAAGTGAGGCGTCAAAGATGTCTGTGTTGCAAACTTTACAGAGACAAGTCACAGCTGGAAGAAGTGGTCATGGCGGTCCAGAGGGAAGAGAAGGGAAATGTGAAGGATTAGTCAGAGACGTCACCGGTAAGTCACAAAATGTTACTGCCCTGTATTCACCTAAATGATAGAGGATAAATACCAGATTGATGAGGGTCTGTCTGCTGAGACCCCACTGAGCCTGAGAATTGGGTTTTTTCCCCCCACTAGGTGGGAATCCAGCCTGGCTGCAGTCATATATATAGGTGTGTCACTTGGTGGATGGACGAACCTGCGTGGCTCTCATTCACTTTAATGGGAGTGCCAAAGATAGCCGAAGTCCAGTACTCAGCTATCTGCGGGGCTCCTATTATAGAGAATGGGGGCCACGTGGGCTCATCCATCCACCAAGCAGAAGATGTGTGAAGTTACTTTCATTGTTAATGCCGTGTTGTTGATCTGATACTGAAGTGATACAGTAAGAAGAATTCTTAAAAACTGTTTTATAACTTTGTGTATTGTGTATATTGTGCGACGATAACAGTGTGTTAAACTAGTAGCATGGAAACTCAGTTTTTTTTTTGTTTTGTTTTTTTTGGGGGGGGGGGGGGCGTCTTTCTATAGTCCGCCTCAGGCAGCAAAGAGGCTAGGTTCACCACTGGTTCTGCATTGCCTTCAAACTTATTTTATGGTCCAGTTTGTAGAAGATCCAATAGAGGGGGTGTTCTCCTGGATATGGTAATTTCTAAGAACGTGGGACTTATTGTAAATGTCACTGTTTGTGAAAACCTTGGTAATAGTGACTATCACATTCCAACTAAATTGTAAAAATCAAACACAGGATGGGAGTTCAAAATCTCTCAATTTTAAAAGGCCAATTTACCCAGGTTAAGGGCTGTACTTCAGGACACAGATTGGGAACAGCTATCGTCAAATAGTGATACAGATGTTAAGTGGAAGACATTAAAATCTACTTTGATTAAGTATATAGCAAAATCTAAACCCATATAAGTATAAACATCTTAAATTAACCCATCATACCTTACTGCTAAGGCCTGGTTCACATCTGCATTTGGGTTTCCGTTCAAGGAGTACGCTTGGGGACCCCCGAATGGAAACCTATACGCATAAAAAAGTGGTTTACCTGGGAAACCCGAGGACCCCATAGACTATAATGCGGTCCGTGTGATTTCCCCCTCGGTTTCCGCACGAAACATGCAGAGAGGAAAGTGCTGCTTGCGGAAACCACATGGACCTCATTATACTCTATGGGTTTCCCATGTAAACCGCTTTTTATGCGTATAGTTTTCCGTCCGGGGGGGTCTCCAAGCGGACTCCCCGAACGGAAACCCGAACGCAGATGTGAACCGGGCCTAAGGTTAAAAAGGAAATAAATTATAAAATACAGACATTTAAAAAATATAAATCTGAAAGGTCTGCTGTAGCCCTTGAGCATTACAAGTCACTTATAAAATATGTTAATAAATAAAATAAAATCAGCTAAAATAATGACTGAAAGGCAGGTTGCTAAGGAAAGCAAAGCAAACCCCAAAATTCTTTAAATATATAGATGCAAAAAACTGTATATACTGTACATACTATATTATATAAACTGTATATCTATACTAAACATAGAAATGCTCCACGCTGATCAAAGTAAACGTGAACAAAGCTTCTGGGCCAGATGGATTACACCCTGAGTACTTAAAGAACTCAGTCCAGTCATTGCTTTATCCCTATTCTTAATTTTAGGGACTCTCTAGTGACTGGTACAGGAGTCAAGGGACTGTTACAAGGAAATTGTGGTGCCTGTTTGCAAAAAGGGCTCTAGGTCTTCCCCAGGTAACTTTGGACCAGTAAGCTTGACATCTTATATCATATTATCATATTATCTTATATAATTTGTTTTTATGAAGAGAAGAGTAGAAGCTTGGACAGGGGGATGATTCTACTCTGACCCTCATAGATGTTTAATAGGTAAAATCTGGACCACTGGCTTAAAAAATATAGTACTGTATACTATGGTGTGTATATATATACAGTAATACCTCGTACATTCGTGAGGTTAGGTTCCAGAGAGGGTCGCGGATCGCGAGGAATCGCGAATGTTTGGTACAAGCGCTTAGAAGCGCTTACAATGCCGGTTTCTAAAGTTTAAGCCCTAAATACCAAAAAACTTTACCCTAGAGTACTGTACAGTATACTAAAGTATACTGTACAGTACAGTATATTAATACATTAATTAATAAATTCATTCATTCATTCATTTGTCTTATACACTCACAGTAAAATGAAACTAATTACCGGGTACGTAACGAACAGGACGCTACTACCCAATAGCGAAGGTTTTTTTTTTTTTTAAATTCACAGATATGTGAAAAACAGCAAAATCTATATATGTTAGGTTCCAATAAAAATCGAACAGGACGCTACTACCCAATAGCGAAGGTTTTTTTTTTTTTTAAATTCACAGATATGTGAAAAACAGCAAAATCTATATATGTTAGGTTCCAATAAAAATATCGCGAATCTGTGAATTCGCAAATTCGGAAACGCAAGTGTACGAGGTATTACTGTATATATATATATATATATACAGCGCCTTGTGAAAGTATTCGGCCCCCTTGAAATTTTCAACCTTTTCCCACATTTCAGGCTTCAAACATAAAGATAGAAAATTTTACTTTTTTGGTGAAGAATCAACAACAAGTGGGACACAATTGTGAAGTGGAACGAAATTTATTGGATATTTTAAACTTTTGTAAAAAATAAAAAACTGAAAAGTGGGGCGTGCCAAATTATTCGGCCCCCTTAAGGTAATACTTTGTATTAACTGTGATTACTGTGATTACAGCTACAAGTCGCTTGGGGTATGTCTCTATCAGTTTTGCACATCGAGAGACTGAAATTCTTGCCCATTCTTCCTTGGAAAACAGCTCGAGCTCAGTGAGGTTGGATGGAGAGCGTTTGTGAACAGCAGTTTTCAGCTCTTTCCACAGATTCTCGATTGGATTCAGGTCTAGACTTTGACTTGGCCATTCTAACACCTGGATACGTTTATTTGTGAACCATTCCATTGTAGATTTTGCTTTATGTTTGGGGTCATTGTCTTGTTTGAAGATAAATCTCCGTCCCAGTCTCAGGTCTTTTGCAGACTCCAAAAGGTTTTCTTCCAGAATGGTCCTGTATTTGGCTCAATCCATCTTCCCATCAATTTTAACCATCTTCCCTGTCTCTGCAGAAGAAAAGCAGGCCCAAACCATGATGCTGCCGCCACCATGTTTGACAGTGGGGATGGTGTGTTCAGGGAGATGAGCTGTGTTGCTTTTACGCCATATCGTTTTGCATTGTGGCCAAAAAGTTCGATTTTGGTTTCATCTGACCAGAGCACCTTCTTCCACATGTTTGGTGTATCTCCCAGGTGGCTTGTGGCAAACTTTAAACAAGACTTTTTATGGATATCTTTGAGAAATGGCTTTCTTCTTGCCACTCTTCCATAAAGGCCAGATTTGTGCAGTGTACGACTGATTGTTGTCCTATGGACAGACTCTCCCACCTCAGCTGTAGATCTCTGCAGTTCATCCAGAGTGCTCATGGGCCTCTTGGCTGCATCTCTGATCAGTGTTCTCCTTGTTTGAGATGAAAGTTTAGAGGGACGGCCGGGTCTTGGTAGATTTGCAGTGGTCTGATACTCCTTCCATTTCAATATGATCGCTTGCACAGTGCTCCTTGGGATGTTTAAAGTTTGGGAAATCTTTTTATATCCAAATCTGGCTTTAAACTTCTCCACAACAGTATCACGGACCTTCCTTGTGTGTTCCTTGGTCTTCATGATGCTGTCTGTGCTTTAAACAGAACCCTGAGACTATAAGAGAGCAGGTACATTTATACGGAGACTTGATTACACACAGGTGGATTATATTTATCATCATCAGTCATTTAGGACAACATTGGATCATTCAGAGATCCTCACTGAACTTCTGGACTGAGTTTGCTGCACTGAAAGTAAAGGGGCCGAATAATATTGCATGCCCCACTTTTCAGTTTTTTATTTTTTAGAAAAGTTTAAAATAACCAATAAATTTCGTTCCACTTCACAATTGTGTCCCACTTGTTGTTGATTCTTCACCCAAAAATTTAAATTTTATATCTTTAGGTTTGAAGCCTGAAATGTGGCAAAAGGTTGAAAAGTTAAAGGGGGCCGAATACTTTTGCAAGACACTGTTATATATATATATATATATATATATATATATATATATATATATATATATACAGTACAGACCAAAAGTTTGGACACACCTTCTCATTCCAAGAGTTTTCTGTATTTTCATGACTAACAATTGTAGATTCACACTGAAGGCATCAACACTATGAATTAACACATGTGGAATTATATACTTAACAAAAAAGTGTGAAACAACTGAAAATATGTCTTATGTTCTAGGTTCTTCAAAGTAGCCACCTTTTGCTTTGATTACTGCTTTGCACACTCTTGGCATTCTCTTGATGAGCTTCAAGAGGTAGTCACCTGAAATGGTTTTCACTTCACAGGTGTGCCCTGTCAGGTTTAATAAGTGGGATTTCTTGCCTTATAAATGGAGTTGGGACCATCAGTTGTGTTGTTCAGAAGTCAGGTGGATACACAGCTGATAGTCCTACTGAATGGAGTGTTAGAATTTGTATTATGGCAAGAAAAAAGCAGCTAAGTAAAGAAAAACGAGTGGCCATCATTACTTTAAGAAATGAAGGTCAGTCAGTCCGAAAAATTGGGAAAACTCTGAAAGTGTACCCAAGTGCAGTGGCCAAAACCATCAAGCGCTACAAAGAAACTGGCTCACATGAGAACCGCCCCAGGAAAGGAAGACCAAGAGTCACCTCTGCTGCGGAGGATAAGTTCATCCGAGTCACCAGCCTCAGAAATTGCAGGTTAACAGCAGCTCAGATTAGAGACCAGGTCAATGCCACACAGAGTTCTAGCAGCAGACACATCTCTACAACAACTGTTAAGAGGAGACTGTGTGCAGCAGGACTTCATGGTAAAATAGCTGCTAGGAAACCACTGCTAAGGACAGGCAACAAGCAGAAGAGACTTGTTTGGGCTAAAGAACACAAGGAATGGACATTAGACCTGTGGAAATCTGTGATTTGGTCTGATGAGTCCAAATTTGAGATCTTTGGTTCCAACCACCGTGTCTATGTGCGACGCAGAAAAGGTGAACGAATGGACTCTACATGCCTGGTTCCCACCGTGAAGCATGGAGGAGGAGGTGTGATGGTGTGGGGGTGCTTTGCTGGTGACACTGTTGGGGATTTATTCAAAATTGAAGGAATACTGAACCAGCATGGTTACCACAGCATCTTGCAGAGGCATGCTATTCCATCCGGTTTGCGTTTAGTTGGACCATCATTTATTTTTCAACAGGACAATGACCCCAAACACACCTCCAGACTAGGTAAGGGCTATTTGACCAAGAAGGAGAGTGATGGGGTGCTACGCCAGATGACCTGGCCTCCATAGTCACCAGACCTCAACCCAATCGAGATGGTTTGGGGTAAGCTGGACCGCAGAGTGAAGGCAAAAGGGTCAACAAGTGCTAAGCATCTCTGGGAACTCCTTCAAGACTGTTGGAAGACCATTTCAGGTGACTACCTCTTGAAGCTCATCAAGAGAATGCCAAGAGTGTGCAAAGCAGTAATCAAAGCAAAAGGTGGCTACTTTGAAGAACCTAGAATATAAGACATATTTTCAGTTGTTTCACACTTTTTTGTTAAGTATATAATTCCACATGTGTTAATTCATAGTGTTGATGCCTTCAGTGTGAATCTACAATTGTTATAGTCATGAAAATACAGAAAACTCTTGGAATGAGAAGGTGTGTCCAAACTTTTGGTCTGTACTGTATATATATATATATATACTTAGATTGAAAACTGGTTAAAGGAACATATCCAGAGAGACCCCAGAGTATAATAGCACCGAAGCAGAGGGCCGATCCTCACAAATATTCGTCATGAGGATTCATGGGGTTCACCTGAAGCAGCTCTAGGTGGAGCATATTATACTGTGTAGGGAGTTACTGGGGAGCATATTATACTGTGTAGGGGTAACTGTAGAGGATATAATACTGTGTGGGGTCACTGTGGAGCATATTATACTGTGTGGGGGCCACTTTGGAACATATTATACTGTGTGGGGGCCACTAAGGAGCATATTATACTGTGTGGGGACCCTTCACTATTCACATCACACGCCATCTGTTTTATAGCAGCTGTGCACTAATATTACAGGCTGTAATAACATTGCATGGTGATTATAAAACAATGTGCAATGTAAATAGTGAAGGAGTCACAACGCTCGCAAAAGCACCACAGTATCTTCAAACAGTTGGTCAGCAGGGGCCCCAGGTGTTGGAACCCCACTGATCTCTTATATCTCTTAGACTGTTAGGACCCTGCAGATCAGCTGTTTCCCACAGCATGCAGCTCCCAGTATTGTTTATATGCCGGGTGCTGTGCTGCTCACTCCATTTGCATCCGGGGTCCACAAGACTTTAGTTACGCCACTGGACAGGGCCCTCTATTCTACTGTACCAGTTGATTACTAATTTAGTTAATTTAGGCCCATTCACCTAGGCCTAATCAGCAATGGAAAGCCGATGACCTGCAGAAAATGGCGTTGGAAAATGAAGAGGAATTCCTCTTCATTTTCCTTTGTTTGAACTTACCCTAAGCCTTTCTCCATCAGTTTAAGAAAATAAAAATCTGGAGAAATTCAGCTTTTACTTTGTATACAAACTAAATTTACTTACCCAAGTGCTGTCACTTACAGTATATTCACACTACAGTGAAAATCGGCTGTGTGATGGCCACAATAATCTCACAGTCTTTGAATGGGGTTTATTCACATGATCGATATTTTGAAACAGACCATCAAAATTTATGTCATGCTCTATTTTTGTCCATATTCATGGATTCCTCCTTAAGCTGCAATGTATAATTGATCTATGAAAAAGGGCTCCCCTCGAGTGTAAGTCATCAGTGAAAAATTGACATTTTTCATGACTGTTTTCACTCATAATAGTGTCAATGTAGACTTACAGAGTACCCGCACAGCACCACCCTCCCATGCCCATGATCAACAACTCTCTTCAGCTCCTGAGTCAGTGCTGCCTTATCTGAAAATCCATGCATGAACAATTTTGCTCCATGTTGGACTTTATCCAATAGGAACTTGCTGCTTAGCCCTTGATTATTTCTGTCCTGGGGTTCTGTCAGTAACCTGCTGCTTTGCTCTGTGAACCAGGTATATGTGCCCACACAGCAGAAAGATGCTGCAAGATATTTGGTGGCTGGGGCCCTTGCAATGTGATTAAGAAAGTGGGGTCCAGGGAAGAAGGATACTAGTTGGCCTGACTCTGTACCTAGATGTCATCTCAGCCGCCTAGTATATAAAAATAAACTGGGTATTTTCCTAAATAATCTACCAAGGATATTATACTGATGCATAGCCTGGTTGAAATGCTGTAGGATCAGAAACTACTGTATATGAAGTGCAATGGTTGTACTGTGTCATACCACCTAGCTCAAGGGCCCCACGGGGAATTCAGTTGTGGGCCAGTCCAAACCTGTCATGAACTGTCCTTCATACTTTATGTGCCACATCTCTGATGAACAAAGTATGCGTGGATTTTCAAATAAGGCAACATTGAGGTAAGGTATAAGGAGATCTTCCTCAGTTTGCCACATAACTAATTTGCATACAAATTAAAAACTAAACTTCTGCACATTGGGGTTCACATAACATTTCTCGCAGATCTATTTCAACATTTCCTTTAGAAACTGATGCAAATAGGGAATTAATTTGCGTGGATTTCAATATGAAAAAAGAATGTATCTATTGGCATCCCTCTTTTTTCTGTATAACTAGCACCAGAAAACTGGCATGAGTTATAATAAATATGTCGGGTGGAGGCATTCCTGTGATGACCTGTTCACATTTGGGGAATGTGGCAAGCGAGGAGAAGAATGAAGGATGTGGTACACATTTGCCGCAAGAAAGAGCATTACACCAAATGTACACCACAATATTGCCCATCTACCCCAGAGAACTGGCATAGATGGAATAATAAATTCCTGCAGCGCTTGCATGGTTGCATTTATGGTCTGTTTTGGTTTGTGTTGTTTAATGTCGTTTTATTTGTGAAAGTCAATAAAACATTTGAATTGAAAAAGAATAATAAATGCTTCTCCAATGTTTCCTAGCAGAACATTTTACACCGCCTCAGTTGGCTTGTTTTCTTCCCTTACTGCATGACGTCGACATGTCCACTGAGGCCTGTGTTTGGCCTGAACAGACACGTTGGCGTAATGACACAAAATGATGGTGGCATAAAGTGATGTGGGTTATGACGTCTCTAAGACCAGAATCACTGGAAGACCGGAGCCCAGGAGAGGTGAGTAACACTGTTTATTATGATTTATCACCTCTCCTGGACAGGTCTGAAGAGACCTCAGAGTATAATAATGGATTGTTGGTGGCGAACCTCACAAATTTCAAGTTCTTCTGAACCCGAAATTTTTGGAAAATGATTAAAGTATGGGCCAGTATAGGCCATTATACTGTGTGGAGGGGCCACTATAGGTCATTATAGTGTGTGGAGAGGCCACTATGAGACATTATACTGTGTGAAGGTGTCACTATGAGACATTACACTGTGTGAAGGAGTCACTATGAGACATTATACTGTGTGAAGGGGTCACTATGGGACATTATCCTGTGTGGAGAAGCCACTATGAAACATTATAGTGTGTGAAGGGGCCATTATAAGGCATTATAGTGTACGGAGGGGCCAATATGAGACATTATACTGTGTGGAGAGGCTATTATGGGGCATTATACTGTGTGAGGGCCACTGTGGGATATTATGCACTATGGGACATAGTCTTAATAAGGTTGTCCAGGAATTGAACAAACTCTGGAGGAGCCAGGGAAGGTGTAACATTAAGAAAACAAAAAGCATACTCAGCTGTCCAGTGTCTGACTCCGCAGCCCATTCAGTCACGCACTGTGCTTCATTCCCAATGCACTCCATGTGACCACTAAGGCCAATTAGTGGCCTGGAGAGGGATCGGTGATGTTACTCACATATGTTGCCAGCCCCTCTTGAGTGATCGCTGAGGCTGCTGATTGGCCTCAGCTGTCACATGGGGTGCATAGGTTCCGAATTTTTTTGCAGAGTTTTTCACAGAAAGTCCACAGAGTTTTCTGATTCTATTATACCTGTACCTAAAACCTGACATGCTGCGATTTGCAAAAACATAAATGTTTTTAAAATCACAGCATTTCTGCTGTGGATTTTTTTCTGCAATGTGTGGATGGGATTATCCAGAATCCCATCCACTTTACAGGTAATGTATTGATATGCAGCAGTCCTGTGTAAGTGCACAGTTTCAGTCTGACATGGTAACTTACATAGGACTGCTGCTTCTCACTCCATGTAAAGCAGTCCTGTGTAAAATTACTTCACACAGGACTGCTTTACATAGAGGAGCTACTTGTGCTGGCCCTGCGTACTTGTATTCACTCCGCCTAGTTGCACTGAGCCTGTGTATAAAATTGGGCCAATTTTTTTCCAGGGCCATTTTCAGGTCCCAATCCCCCCCTGGTGCTTCTTCTCAGCGCCCTTGTGTCTCAGGGCAAATCTACAGCATCTCTGGTATTGTTGTAGATTCTTCTGTTATTTACACTACTTTTGTAGCATGATAATGAATATGGCAAAGGAGGAAACCCCACCCCACTACCCCTTTCATGCACCAGTCTTAATAAAGGCCTGGAGCGGGGCATGACTCATTTATGAAAAGCCTCCAGACTCTTTCATAATCAGCTGAATGGAGATTTACACCAGTTAGAAAACTGTCGAGTGTTATAATAAATATGTTGAGTCAAGGCATCACCATCCCCTCCGGCTTTGTCCATATTAACACCCTGAGTGATGCTTCGTTCACACCTGTGCTTGCTGTCCGTCCGTTGCCAATCCAGTGAAAATCTCGGCGAACTGGATTGGCGTCGGATACAGACCGGTCAGCGGCGCATTGGTTAAAAACCCATTCATTTGAATGGGTTTTTAAAGCAATGCGCGGGTGTGCGCTTACACCCTCTGCGCTGCGAATCCTTTTTTTTTTCGTCGGACACGAAGTCCTGCATGTCCGACTTTGTTTCCGACGAAAAAAAAAGGATTCGCAGCGCAGAGGGTGTAAGCGCACACCCGCGCATTGCTTTAAAAACCCATTCAAATGAATGGGTTTTTAACCAATGCGCCGCTGACCGGTCTGTATCCGACGCCAATCCAGTTCGCCGAGATTTTCACTGGATTGGCGACGGACGGACACCAAGCGAAGGTGTGAACCCACCCTGAGGCACAGAACGGGAGTTGTGGTGAAATTTTTGCGCAAGAAAGGACCTTGCACCAAATTTGTTCCACTATATCATTCCTCTAAATTTCTCCATTGTGTCTATTCATGTGTCCTATTTCTGGAAATTTTTCAGGGATGTCTCATAAACTGAAGTCCATGAGGTATCCATGAAAAAGGATGTCTTATCAATGCTAAATTGCTGTAAGAAAAACACCATTTGTTGGCTTTTTAAGGCTAAAGCATCATGTTGCGGAAATGCAGCGTTCTTGCCGCTGTGGAAACACCACACAAAAACGCAGAGAAAAACTCAGCAAAAACACAATGGAAAGTGATGCGGAAAAAAACGCAATGTGTTTCCTGCTGCAGTTTTTTCTGCAGGGTTTTTTGCTGTGTTTCGCTACATGGGGCCTTAGCCTAAGGCCGGGGGCCACGTGGTGTAAAAAAAGCGTGGTGTTTTACAGTCACTGCAAGGTGGATGGGATTTTAGCGAATTGCAGCATGTCAATTATACCTATGGAAACGCTGGTGGTCTCCCTATGGGAGTAATTGAAACAGAAGGTCCACAGAGGAAACCTCTCTCTTTATCTGGACCTTACCCTAAGGCAGTTTTTTTCCACAGTAGTGTGAATGTAGCCTAAGCTCAAACATCAGGGATCACCACATATCAATCACATGATTATCTTATGAGGCATATTACCATACCCCATTGACATTTAGAAAGCTGACATCTAAAAAGATTTGCCAGTTGAAAGGTGCCTATATTTTCGACTTTTGGCTCTGTACCAATTTAATCAATTGCACTGACACTTACAATATTTTATTTTTATTTAATGACCGTACTTTACTTAAGCAATACATAAAAAGAATAGACGAAGACAGGATCATGGAAAAAGCTTTACTTCTCATTTCTTGTTTTGTGGCTGTGTGAAAGGGTTTGATTTTTTTTTAACTGCCATGTGGGCTGAAATGTAATTCCTGCTGATTAGTAGGAGTAACTGCTGTGTGGAAAGAAAAAAATGTAAGCTTTTATAATAACCAGTTTCTTTGAAGTTCATACTTATTTTGTTCCTGTTCTACATTTGTGACAAATGTATGAGCACTATTTTGAAAAAAAGCAACAACCTTCCTATAAAGCATTAATTTGATACCTAATACAGTAAAGGCTTCATGAGATGATGCTTAAACTTGGAACATATTCTGTTTTATTACTGAGCCAAAAGGTCTGTTCCAAAATGTTGATATACTGTAGACAAAGTAAAGAATTATTCTTTTTTTATTATTATTATTATTATTATTTTTTTTTTTTTTTTTTAGGAAGTGTTAATAAGTTGTTCATCAGGTTAATTACATTGGCTTCATCGGAAAAGAAAATATTATTGACTTTTACAACTTTTTGATAAAAAATGGCTTCTATTAAGAATAATTACTGCTCAAAGAGGCCCTACATAACTCCTGGCCTGTCTGTTTTATTATTGACAATTGATTGTTACAAGCTGAGGGTGGTCCTACTATTATCCTATCAGCACTGAGATTATCAGACTTTGTAAGGAGGCACCCTAATTACAAGGGTAACAACCAGTTGTTAATTTATTCAAAAAAATACTAGTGTAGTGCCTCACAGAGAGCTCTACAAAAGGTTTACATTTACATTTTGGTGCCTTTAGATAATCTGTTTTGCATATAGTGTGTAACTTAGTGTTGAGAGGTGGTACCTGGACACAGAGATTTCAGGAAAGGAGAGGAGCAGATGCTGCGTTAACATGATGGTATTGGAATAAGCAGTGGGTTTTATTTTGTTTTTATTTTTCCAACAGTGTAGCAGTGGAGGCAAAAAGTACAGAATGAGAAGAAAAATTTAAACGGTGGGACCAGTGGCGTAAATAGGAATGGCTGGGCCCCAAGGCGAACATTTAACATGCACACAGTATTATGCCCCATTGTGGACCACCCATGAACAATTATTATTATTATTATAATGATCGGAGACCCAGGGGAGCATACAAACAAAAAAACAATGTTACTTATCTCTTCCTGGCTCCGGTGCACTACTTCGGCCATCTTTAATGTTGGACCAGATCTCGCATGAGCCAGGTCAGTGTTGCGACGAATAATGACGTCAGCTGACGTCTGGGATGTCTCCAAACAGGCCCGAAGCCTGCAGAGCGCAGGAGAGGTAAGTAACGCTGTTTTTTATGTTCTATCACCTCCCCTGGCCCTCCGATCATTATACTCAGGAGTCTGAAAAGAGTATAATGATAGCAGTGTTTGTGGGGTTCATGGTAGCAACTGCCACAGGGTTCCGGCCCCCCTAATGTCCCGGGCCCTGTGACCGCTGCTACCTGGTATTTACGTCCCCTGGGTGGGACATTGGCATACCAGCAGTGTGCCTGGTTGAAAAGTGAAGTGTCTTTTAGAAAAAAAAAATGCCAAAATGTATCCCTTTCTAGGAGCAGAGGCTGCACCAACATGGCGTTGGAGAAGAGACAACTAGAGAATTTGAACAAAAATTTGTGACGGATTGTCAGTGGACATTCTCTTGAAAAAAAGAAGTAGTGGCTTTTAAAAAAAATAAAATAAAAATAAAAAAATCACCAAAAATTATTTCTTAGTGGGAGCAGATGTGGTATCAAATTAGCACTGGAGCAGTGACAACTACAGTTTTTTAATCCAAATTTGTGGAAGACTGTGGCTGTTGGTTAAAAGGGAAGTAATGGCTTTTGAAAAATTATCCCTTTATAGTACCAGATGCTGCACCAACGAAGCATTGGTATTCGAAGAACCAAAGGTTTATTATTGAGAAGTATCTTTTTATAATATTATTTTTTTATTATTAAGCCAATACTGTGGCACCAACAGTGTATCCATGCCTGATTCATTTTTACAAGTTTTTCCACACGTTTGGTGAACATTTTCATCCAACTTGGTGTCACAATGCTACCAGCACTACTGAACACCATCTCAGCTATTATGCTTGAGGCTGGACAAGACGAAACACCCATAGAAAACAGGCCAGCTCTTGCCAATGATCTGCTGGCCAGTTTGACCTGGTCGTGCAGCTGGTGGGTGTTATTTTCCTGTGTGTCTGGTTGACGTTGCAGAGTAAAAACAACTGTGGTTCATCATGTTACTGTACAGGCAGGCTGCTGGTTGATTGTCCTTCTGCTACCTGTAATTATGATACTGGTAAATGTGGTACAGTACTGACTGCGTGAGGAGGAAGATTGGGAATGGGCAGAGCCCTCCAGCCTCCAGGGCAGACATGTGGATGGCAATAGCTGTTGTCTCCATAAAAGCTGCAGCATGTTGGGTATATCCTGATAAAGTCAAAATTTTGCTTCCCTTTGTGAAACAGGAAATATTTACCTATTTTGTCCAGTACAGTAGTCATAGAAACAAAGACTGATGGCTGAAAATGACCACATGATCAGTGTTTATTGTATTTCCCTTTTATTTTAGGATTGACAGGTGTTTATCCCAGACATGCTTCAATTCACTTACTGTAGATTTCCCAACTACACCTGCTGGAAGTTTGTTGCAAACCTCAACTTTTGTTTCAGTGAAAACAATTGTTCCTGATGAGGGGGTATGGTTTGAACATGAATCCCTGAGCACTCAGCTAATTCCGAGCCTAACCCTGCTTGTTTTAGCTGGCTGAACTCTTCGAAAGATAGATAGACTAGACGCAGGGGCATCTCTTCCCTGGCTCTGGATATTGAAGTTCCTCTTCTCCCTTCCTCGCTCCCAGCCACTGGATCCAAGATGGCATTGGAGCACCCATCACAGCCTCATCCACCAATCTCCACACAGATCAAGTGGACTCTCTAGCGCAATTCCGGGACCTAGCAGAATTAAAGCACCCTGACTGGCTGGACTTTCTGTTGCTATCTCCTTCTCCTCTCCCATTGCTCCCCTGCCCTGGCATTTTCCCCCTCCAGTTTGGGCTCGGCTCCTGAAAGATAGAAAGCAACAGAAGCATCACCATCAGCCACCTGTACTGCTGTATCCTTTACTGGGTTATTCTTTCTCTCTTTTATGTTCTTAGTCCCAGTTTGCTGCTTTTTTGGTGACTTCCACTGAGACTGTTACCCATCTGTCAGTTTATGTTGCCAGGAATCTTAAAGAGGTTGTCCAGGCTAAACAATATTTTCTTATTAGACCGGGGGAGATGAAAAAAAAATTTAAAAAAACCATACTCACCTGTCCCCGATACTCCGATGTCCTCCCAGGGGGTCCGGTCCAGTCCAGTCAGCAGCCTTCTTGAGGCCGCTGATTGGACTCAGCGGTCACGTGACTGCTGAGGCCAATCAGCAGCCTTAGCAGCCTCAGGAAGGGAACCGGAGTTGGCACAGGTAGTAACGTCCCCAGTTCCCTTCTTAGGCAGGGTTCACACTACCGTTGATGTCCGTTCTGATAGTGTCTGTTAAAAAAAAAAAAAAAAAAAAACGGACACCTATCATAACAGACATTAACTGATGTTAATGTGTCCGTTTTTTAACTGATCCAATTAATGGATTAGTTAAAAAAAACGGACACATTAGCATCAGTTAGTGTCCATTTTTTAACACTGTCCGTTTTTTTTTTTTCTGCTTTCTATGCATGCGCAGGAAAAAAACGGACATAAAATAACAGACAGTAACTGATGGCTGTCAGTTACTGTCCGTTATAAGTCCATTACCCATAGACTTCAAAGTTAAAAAAATAACGGACACTTGCTGTCCGTCAAGAAAACGTTTTTTTCAAACGGACAAAAAGTCCTGCATGTAGGATTTTTTGTCCGCGAAAAATAATGGACTTCTGACAGATCTGGTGTAAACGGACACAAACGGACACAAACAGACACTAACGGACACAGTATAAAAACCCATTGAAATGAATGGAAATTTTAACGGATTTCTGACGGTTCAGCTAGTGTCCGATGCTAAAATCTTGTAACGGACAATAGCAACGGACACTACTGACGGTCACCAACGGTAGTGTGAACGCCCACTTAAGGCCACTGATTGGCCTCAGCTGTCACGTGTGGCGGGTACTTCCGCTGGAAGACAACGGAGCTGCAGGAGTATGACTTTCTTTTATTTTTTCACCTCCCTGGCCTAACTAATATATAAAATTTTAGACTGGACAACCTCTTTAAGTTCTAATTATTTTTCCACTTCTATGATCTATTGTTCTCTCTGCATATTTCAAAGTTCTTGATCATTATGCCCCCCTGTGGCTTAACTTATGTGCCCTCCTGGTATACAGTATATATGCCACCACTACATGAGCCTTTCATTGTCATATCTGTCTACCTAAGTGTCTTATGAAAGGGTAGCGATTTGTTGTTGCTCTTCCTCTCCCTCAGGAGTTTGTGGCTCTCTGGCAGCCCACTGTGGTGTGCTCCTGAGACTCGCTTTAGTGAGTTTTCTCATTCACAGACAAGTTAGGGTCGGTGATCTATTGTTAGTTATTGTCTGTTAAATTTACTATTGCCTTCCATCCTCCCTCTTCCTGTCCTAATATTACCTCTTGAGTCCTTCTTCTTCCCCCCATCCCCCCTCTTTTTTTCCCCTCCAGGCCTTAATATGCCCGAAAAGTAGTACTCTTATTGTGGAACAAGAAAGTCCAGATTGCGTTTGTCCAAGAAACGTACTTTCAAGAGGGCGCAGCTCCATCCCTCACTTCTCACCAAGGCTTACAAATGATCCCACGCTTCTGCGACCCAATCCGCCTTGATTCCAGCCCACAAACGCCTTCAGGAACAGCCGCACTAAAACTCTCCTTGATAGAGGGTTTTTAGCACCTTTATAACTATGGGAACAAATGTAGCCGAATCCTCCCTAGGTCCCTGAGACAGCATAGAGCCCATAACTACATTCCCTCCATCTCTAATAAAACAGGATAGTAGACCAATGACCTCTTCCAAAATACTGCAGAGTTCACGCATTTTTATCGAGATCTATACAACCTCCCGTTCCCTTCCTCCCTGCCTGATTCTATGCTACTGACATCTGCAATCCAACGGTATTTCACTGTATGGTCTACCTACGCTATCTGCAGAGGTGATCACGTCATTCCTGCAACCCATTTCTGAAGAAGACGTGGCACTGGCTCTCCAGACCATGCAACCGAGCAAAGACCCTGGCCCGATGCTCTCTTGGCATCACACTATAAGAAGTACTCTTCCGCCCTCTTGGACCATTGGTGTGTGCCTTTAACTCCTTGTCTAATGGCTCCGCCCCTCCCCAAGACATGACCCTGGCCCATATTTTAGTTACATAAAGATAGTCCAGATACATAAAGAGGGTAAAGACCCCACAGCCTGTGCGAGTTACCAGCCGATATCCCTGCTTAATGTGAATTTCAATTTATTTGCAAAGATGCTCACTATTCAACTAGCTCCCCTACTGCCCGAACGGATTCATTCTGACCAGGGTGGCTTTGTTACGATATGAGAAGCGCAAGATAATAATGTGAAAGTATTGAATGCAATTCACTATGCCCAGATTCAAAACCTCCCTCTATGTCTTCTCTCCACAAACACCGATAAGGCCTTCGATTGGGTTGGATAGCCCCTCTTGTTTGCAGTCCTTGACCATATATTGATCATGATATGATCATGGATCTCTTCTCTGTATTTCAACCCTTCGGCAAGTCAATAAAGTATTCCCCTTACGTCCGACAGCAGCACAATATGGGGTATCTCTGCCCCTGTGTGTTGTTTAGGACAGTG
>CAMRHE010001576.1:0-73106 GCA_947044405.1 Leptodactylus fallax
GGGCCGGACTTTACTACAATAAAGATGGCTGCCGGTGGAGCGAGCGGGGGGAGACTGTCCCTACCTTGTCATGGGCCCGCCTCCTGAAGCCTACATCCTGATTGACAGCTGCTGGAGGCAATCAAATAGCAGCGCATTGCTGCAAGTGTCAATGAAGTCATGACGCTGTGCGCGGCGGCGGGATTCAGCAGAGAAGCCAAGAACAACAGTGTGAAGGTAAGTACTATTTACCACACACACAAAACAACTTTCCCCCCTATTTTGCCTCCAAATTTTTCAGCTTCACTGACCCTTCTGAGAACTACAACCCCAGCAGCTCCAGATGCTCTGGATCTGTTGAGAGTTGTAGTCCCCCCCCCCCCAAAAAAAAAAAAAAAAAAAAACGAATATCCCACTGTATTGTTATGATGGTGCCTGCTCTGGGGCTCCAGCATAACAATACCTAAGTCGCAGAAACCGCTGAGGACTTCTCTGTCCGTCACTTTCAGTTTGAAAATGGCGGACACCGGCGGACCTCATTATAATGGGGTTTGCCGGTGTCTGTGTGTAACCGCCATGTTAACAGTCCGCCTCTCAGTCATCCGGGTCCCATGGCGGACCTGTATGACAGAGAGCTTGCCGCAGATGTGAACCTAGCATAAGTCTATGGCTACACTACAACTTCCATCATGCAACCAAAGATCGCCGTTTAAACCTTGGGACTCTTTCACATGTTAGTGCATGGAGTCGCATTGGGACCCTCAGGTTGCAATGCGACTCCATTCACTAATATAAGTGAAGGAGTTACAAGGCGACACGGCGATCCACATGACAGGAGTCACGGCTTAGGGTGGGTTCACACCTGCGCTTGAGTCTGTCCGCTGCCAATCCGAGTGAAAATCTCAGGGAATGGGATAGGCATCGGATACCGACAGGTTAGCGACGCATTGGTTAAAAATCCATTCATTTGAATGTATTTTTAAAGGAATGCACGGGTGTCCAATTGCACCCTCTGCGCTGTGAATCCTATTTTTGCGTCGGAAACAAAGTCGGACATGCAGGACTTCGTGTCCACCGAAAAAAACTGGCTTTGCAGCGCAGAGGGTGTAAGCGCACACCCGCGCTTTGCTTTAAAAACCCATTCAAATGAATGGGTTTTTAACCAATGCGTTGCTAACCTGTCGGCATCCGATGCCGATCCCGTTCCCCGAGATTTTCACTCGGATTGGCAGCGGACGGACTCAAACACAGGTGTGAACAAAGCATTATTCATCAAAAACAATGTTTTCCACCTGCCGGAGTTTTGCGCCTAATTTATAATGAGGTGCACACATAAATTAGTCGCGTCTTTCGGTGTCCGTGCACCTAAACAGAACTCCACACCAGCTCCTTGCTGATGTAGATCTCTGGCATCATTAACGCTAGAAAACTGAAGTAAATGATGGTAAAATGACAGGGCCAGAAAAGTGGTGTGAAAAACTCCAAAAAGTATCAATTTTTTTTGCAAAAATTTTCACTTGCGCAAAATAATTGTTACTTTTTTAATGGCTTGTACATCACTTTTTTTTTAGCACACAAGCTGTGTTATATCAGCCCCATTTATTTAGTTATTTATTATGCTTACTTGTATAGCGCCATCATATTCCACAGCGCTTTACAGACATTGACAGTCATTTGTAGATTGTGAACCCTATATGGGACAGTGACTGTCAATGTCTGTAAAGCGCTGCGGAATATGATGGCGCTATATAAGTAAGAAAAATAAATAGTATTTACACTGTACAAATAGGATGCATGATGTTAAGGTTGTCAGACTTCCACAGATCTAAGGGCTCATTCACACAACAGGATTCCAAGGCTGTGTGCTGGCTGTTGTATTAGCAACACACGGTCCGATAGATTTTAGTGGATCTATTCGCACGACCATTGTTTTAACCGTCTGTGTGAATGATCCAAGAAAGAAATAGAACCGGCTATTTTTGGTGATTTTATGGATCCCTCAATAGACTCATGTCAATGAGGGATCCTTGAAAACAGATTTTCTTAGGGTGTACACTGTGCTGGGCACTGCCATGTGAATATAGCCTAGAATATTAGAAGGTGGATAACCTTTTTAAAGGGGTTGTGCTATGAAGAATAGTTATCTGTTATCCATAGGATAAAGCCCTCAGAATCGGGGTGTTTTTCTTCTAACTGAATCCAGGCTGAATGTAGCTGTGCCCAGCTGGACGGGAGGTGACCGTGCACCCATTAACTTGAATGGAAGTGCCTGAGATAGTGAAGTACAGGATTTCGGCTATCTCAGTTACCCCCATTAAAGTAAAAGAGGGCATGGATGCTTCCTATCCAGCAGGGCACAGCTACATTCAACCTGGATTCAGTCAGACTAAATTCACTGTGGTGAGAAAAACAACCCCATTCTCAGGACCGGGAACCAGGATTCACTATGGTCTGTCCTATGGATAAAGTACTAGTAGTTAGGTGACTCTGGCGTCTTAATAATTCTGGAGCATGTAAGGAATTTAGGTGCAGGAAGTGTAGGTCAGTGGGGACTTGTGTCACCACATTTCAAGAGCCATAGTCGGGGCACTTCTCTGTCCTTAAGGCCGGGGCCCCACATGGTGTAAACGCCGCGGTTCACCTGTGGCGTAAACGCCGTGGAAAAAAAAATGGCGTTTTACAGTCACAATAAAATGGGTGGGATTCTAGCAATTCCTATCCTCACTTTGCATTAATATATGTGTTGCAGGCATTGCGGTTTTGGAAATCGCTGCATGTGAATTATACCTACGGAAATGTCGGCGGTTTCTCTATAGGTACAGTGCCTTGCGAAAGTATTCAGCCCCCTTGAACTTTTCAACCTTTTGCCACATTTCAGGCTTCAAACATAAAGATATAAAATTTTAATTTTTTGGTGAAGAATCAACAAGTGGGACACAATTGTGAAGTGGAACGAAATTTATTGGTTATTTTAAACTTTTGTAAAAAATAAAAAACTGAAAAGTGGGGCGTGCAATATTATTCGGCCCCTTTACTTTCAATGCAGCAAACTCACTCCAGAAGTTCAGTGAGGATCTCTGAATGATCCAATGTTGTCCTAAATGACTGATGATGATAAATATAATCCACCTGTGTGTAATCAAGTCTCCGTATAACTGCACCTGCTCTGTGATAGTCTCAGGGTTCTGTTTAAAGCGCAGAGAGCATCATGAAGACCAAGGAACACACCAGGCAGGTCCGTGATACTGTTGTGGAGAAGTTTAAAGCCAGATTTGGATACAAAAAGATTTCACAAACTTTAAACATCCCAAGGAGCACTGTGCAAGCGATCATATTGAAATGGAAGGAGTATCAGACCACTGCAAATCTACCAACACCCGGCCGTCCCTCTAAAATTTCATCTCAAACAAGGAGAAGACTGATCAGAGATGCAGCCAAGAGGCCCATGATCACTCTGGATGAACTGCAGAGATCTACAGCTGAGGTGGGAGAGTCTGTCCATAGGACAACAATCAGTCGTACACTGCACAAATCTGGCCTTTATGGAAGAGTGGCTAGAAGAAAGCCATTTCTCAAAGATATCCATGAAAAGTCTTGTTTAAAGTTTGCCACAAGCCACCTGGGAGACACACCAAACATGTGGAAGAAGGTGCTCTGGTCAGATGAAACCAAAATCGAACTTTTTGGCCACAATGCAAAACGATATGTTTGGCGTAAAAGCAACACAGCTCATCACCCTGAACACACCATCTCCACTGTCAAACATGGTGGTGGCAGCATCATGGTTTGGGCCTGCTTTTCTTCAGCAGGAACAGGGAAGATGGTTAAAATTGATGGGAAGATGGATGGAGCCAAATACAGGACCATTCTGGAAGAAAACCTGTTGGAGTCTGCAAAAGACCTGAGACTGGGACGGAGATTTATCTTCCAACAAGACAATGATCCCAAACAAAGCAAAATCTACAATGGAAGGATTCACAAATAAACGTATCCAGGTGTTAGAATGGCCAAGTCAAAGTCCAGACCTGAATCCAATCGAGAATCTGTGGAAAGAGCTGAAAACTGCTGTTCACAAACGCTCTCCATCCAACCTCACTGAGCTCCAGCTGTTTTCCAAGGAAGAATGGGCAAGAATTTCAGTCTCTCGATGTGCAAAACTGATAGAGACATACCCCAAGCGACTTGCAGCTGTAATCGCAGCAAAAGGTGGCGCTACAAAGTATTAACTTAAGAGGGCCGATTAATATTGCACGCCCCACTTTTCAGTTTTGTATTTTTTTACAAAAGTTTAAAATATCCAATAAATTTCGTTCCACTTCACAATTGTGTCCCACTTGATGTTGACTCTTCACCCAAAAATTTAAATTTTATATCTTTATGTTTGAAGCCTGAAATGTGGCAAAAGGTTGAAAAGTTCAAGGGGGCCGAATACATTTGCAAGGCACTGTATAATGGAAGCAAAAAGTTCACAGAGGAAACCTCTGCGAACTTTCTGTCAAAAGCGCTGCAGGAAGACCTGCAATGCGTTGCTGTCGTGGTTTTTCCAGCAGAGCTTTTTTGCTGTGGGACGCCATGTGGGGCTTAGCTTAAAGGGGTTTTCCAGGGCTTTCCTTTTTTTTTATTGCTGACCTATCCTTAGAAATGTCATCAATTGGAGATCTGTTGGGGGTCTGACACCTTGTCCCCCTGTGGTTCAGCTGGTTAAAGAGGCAGTGGCCCTCTGAGTGCTGCTTCTACTTCACAGGACATGTGACATTATATTCATTGATCACATGGCCTGATCACAGCTTAGTCCCATTCAAGTGAATGGGCTGAGCTGTGATACCAAGCATAGTCACTATGGAGCTGTGCTTGGTAAGTAGTGAAGAGGCTGCAGCACGCACATCACGTGAACAGGTGCTGATCCCTTTCCAATTTTTTATTGATGATTGCATAGGTCATCAATTACTCAGCCTTGGAAAACCCCTTTAAAGCCACAACTAGACTGTGTCCTACTGATATAAAATAAGATAATATAGCACCCAATTCTGTTTCCTCTCTGCAGTGAATGAAATGACAGCATTAAGCATTCTTATATCTACAGTAGGCTTCATGTAAAAACTGTGGAATCCACCAGAACATATGCCCTTGTGCAGATCTGAGACTACTACACAGAGGGTTGGACCATTTAGATATTGGTGTTTCCATTACTGGAAGCATAGACAGTGATTCAGGGTAGGCGCTTCACAACATCTATTATTGACTGATTTGTTTTTGTTTTTTAAGGGATTGTCAAGGATGTGAATACACTAGATACTGATGATCTATCCGCAGGAAAGGCCATCAGCATCTGATCGGTGTGGGGGCTGACTCCCAGATCCTGCACCAATCAGTTGATTCAGCTCCCGCCTCTCAACCCTACCACATTGAAGTGTTTAAAATATTGATTCAGTGTTGAGGCGTGTCAGTATCTTGGAAAGCTGGGTAGTACCCTTGTACTACCATGATTTCCAAGGTACTAAGAAAGCATTTAGCTTGTCAGCTGCCGCCACTTTGGATCAATATTATTACACTTCATTGTGATTGGTTTACTTCCAGGCACATTGACTGTATTTCACTTCAATAGCTTACTTTAAATGTGAGCGGGAGTAACTCAGGTCACATAGCTAGTGAAGGGACTCTAATGTAACTTAGGAGTCCCTTCACTAGCTCATTCTGGCACACCTACCTTTAAGATGAGACAGAATTCTGTCTCACAGATGAGTCAAGATTCTGTCTCAACTAGAATAGAAGCCAATGTTCATTAAATTTGCCAAATAAGAAGTAGGACAGCTGAAGGTCACTATAGTTTTTTAAAATTTTTCATGCTGCTGGGATCTTTTGTGTTTTTTTTTTTTTTATCTTTCAGGTTATGATGAATCGCTTGGATTACGTCGGATTCGTTGGACTCCATCGATGATCATCGTTTTTGTTTAATTTTTTAATAAAATGGTCAAAGAGGCTTGTCTGGGGGAGTTTTTATTTCAATAAAAATAATTTCTCTCATGTCTCTTGATTTTTTTTTAACTACTTTCTTACCCCCCTTAGTAATGGCAACTGTCTGATAGACAGCATCCATTACTAAGGTGTGGCTTAGTGTTAGATGGTGAATATTCTAGCACTAACCCTCCAATTATTACCCCGGTACCCAACACCATCAGGGGTGCTGGGAAGAGCTGGGTATCGTCCAATACCCAGCTGTATAAAGAGAGTGCTGGGGATTAGGACGGTCGCAGTCTGGTATTATTAGGCTGGTAAGGCCCAAAAACAGTGGCCCTTCCCACCCTTGTAATGTCAGGCTGCAGGGGGTGCAAAAAATTAAGTGCAGGGAATGGCTTAAAACAAAAAATTTACTCACCCCTCACTGGTCTCCGCTAATCTCTGTGTCCGGGGCTCCAGTAAGGACATCAGTGACTAGCCACATGGCCGATGCTGCAGCCAGTCACTGGCCTCAGTGGTCATGTGCAGCTTAAAAAAGTAATTGTAACCATAGGCGGCATGGACTGGGGTGCGACAGGCGCTGCTTAATGTGTCTTTACACAAAGCCTCAGTGGAGCCCAAGTCTTATTGAGGATCAGTACAATGGTATTAAAAATATATATATCAACCTCTGAACCAGCTAAGAATGAATCTGTTTCTTTAAAAATAAAAGCACTATCTGGCCATATGGATTATGAGGATTATTGTTCAGTAGTGGGATGTGATTGTCAAATACACAAAACAGCCAAGATTGCAAGTAACAGCTGTCATTAAAAGCCAACATGACCTTCTCTTTTGTTTTTGTGCCTGTCTCCCTCTCCCAGAGATATCAGGACTGTCACAACCAGAGGACGCTCAGCCCAATCCACAGGTGCATCTGACAAGACACATAACAGATTGGATTCAGTTACTGCTACAGCGACTACTATTAAAATGTAATATCCTCTGTATCAATGAGCCAGGTCTATGTCATCCTTCAAAACATGTTTACCGTAGTCCTCATGTCCATGCTGATTTTACTCTAAGATATCCATCTAATGTAGATTAGTTATAGCATGATCCAGAGATTGTTAGAAATGTCTTGAAAAGTTATAGTGACTGATCATAATTGGACATCATTTTGTTTTTCATTTCATAGAATTCATTTTAATATAAAAAAATCCAAAATTCAGTTGGGGCTCAATTTGCTAATATAGATTTATATTGGAGCTCCGTGTTGGGTTTTTTTCACTGGATTTTTGCTGTGTGTACAACACTAGATCAGGCTGTTGTTGCTGGCACCCACCACTTGTCTGCATAGAGTGCTGCTTAATACATCAGTTGTTTATATATCCTTTAGCACAACCTTTTAAACACTAGGTTCACACTAGCGTTCTGGTTTCCGTCTTTCGGGTCCGCTTGCGGGAAAAACCGTAATGCGTTTCAGCCGTGGTTTTTCCCGTAGCGCTTTTTCACTGGGGCTTTAGCCTGATATACTATTTAGGCTTAGGAGGGTGGTGTCAGGCAGGAGCAGACAAGGGATGTGATTCTGAGCACTGACACTGGCTGCCTCTGATTGGAGTTCTGAATCACGCCCCCTGCCTGACTCTGCCCTTCTCACATTACAGAGCTTAAATAGTACAGTCATGGCCAAAAGTTTTGAGAATGACACAAATATTATATTTTCACATGATCTGCTGCCCTCTGGTTTTTATGTGTGTTTGTCAGATGTTTTTATCACATACAGAAATATAATTGCATTCATATTATGAGTAACAGAAGCTTATATTGACAGTTAGAATGAGTTAATGCAGCAAGTCAATATTTGCAGTGTTGACCCTTCTTCTTCAGGACCTCTGCAATTCTCCCTGGCATGCTCTCAATCAACTTCTGGACCAAATCCTGACTGATAGCAGTCCATTCTTGCAGAATCAATGCTTTAATTTTGTCTGAATTTGTTGGTTTTTGTTTGTCCACCCGTCTCTTGATGATTGACCACAAGTTCTCAATGGGATTAAGATCTGGGGAGTTTCCAGGCCATGGACCCAAAATCTCTATGTTTTGTTCCCTGAGCCATTTAGTTATCACCTTTGTTTTATGGCAAGGTGCTCCATCATGCTGGAAAAGGCATTGTTGAGCGCCAAACTGCTCTTGGACGGTTGGGAGAAGTTGCTCTTGGAGGACATTCTGGTACCATTCTTTATTCATGGCTGTGTTTTTAGGCAAGACTGTGAGA
The DNA here is from genome assembly GCA_947044405.1 of Leptodactylus fallax. Lineage (NCBI taxonomy): Eukaryota > Metazoa > Chordata > Amphibia > Anura > Leptodactylidae > Leptodactylus > Leptodactylus fallax. Next base: position 8,192 of record CAMRHE010001576.1, read on the forward strand.
GAGCCGATTCCCTTGGCTGAGAAGCAACCCCACACATGAATGGTTTCAGGATGCTTTACAGTTGGCATGAGACAAGACTGGTGGTAGCGCTCACCTCTTCTTCTCCGAATAAGCTGTTTTCCAGATGTTCCAAACAATGGAAAAGGGGATTCATCAGAGAAAATGACTTTACCCCAGTCCTCAGCAGTCCACTCCCTGTACCTTTTGCAGAATATCAGTCTGTCCCTGATGTTTTTTCTGGAGAGAAGTGGCTTCTTTGCTGCCCTCCTTGAGACCAGGCCTTGCTCCAAGAGTCTCCGCCTCACAGTGCGTGCAGATGCACTCACACCTGCCTGCTGCCATTCCTCAGCAACCTCTGCACTGCTGGTAGCCCGATCCCGCAGCTGAAACACTTTTAAGAGACGGTCCTGCCGCTTGCTGGTCTTTCTTGGGCGCCCTGGAGCCTTTTTGGCACCAATGGAACCTCTCTCCTTGAAGTTCTTGATGATGCGATAGATTGTTGACTGAGGTGCAATCTTTCTAGCTGCAATACTCTTCCCAGTTAGGCCATTTTTGTGCAGTGCAATGATGACTGCACGTGTTTCTTTAGAGATAACCATGGTTAACAGAAGAGAAACAATGATGGCAAGCACCAGCCTCCTTTTAAAGTGTCCAGTGGTGTCATTCTTACTTAATCATGACAGATTGATCTCCAGCCCTGTCCTCATCAACACCCACACCTGTGTTAATGGAGCAATCACTGAAACGATGTTAGGTGGTCATTTTAAGACAGGGCTGCAATGATGTTGAAATGTGTTTTGGGGGATAAAGTTCATTTTCTAGGCAAATATTGACTTTGCAAGTAATTGCTGTTAAGCTGATCACTCTTTATAACATTCTGGAGTATATGCAAATTGCCATTAGAAAAACTGAAGCAGTAGACTTTGTAAAAATTAATATTTGTATCATTCTCAAAACTTTTGCCCATGACTGTACATCAGGCACCAAAACTAACCGCTCTTGTTACTTGGGAATGGTGATGGCTAGAAAAAAAAATTCCAGATGCTAAGAACTTAACCTAGTAGGGTGGTGATAGGTCCTCTTTAAAGAAGCACACCATCAAAAACACTTTTTTTTTAAAAACCGGCACCCTTTACTGATTGTCTTTTGCAGTCCGCACTTCTTTTAGTCATATTGCACTCATATCCCTGCAGTTCAGCTTCCTGACTGCTCTGATCAGACACCATCTTAAACTTTAATTGTCACCTTCTCTGTGCTCTGCTTTCAATCCCATGATTCCTCAGAACAGCATTATAAGGGCCGCTAGAGACAGTGCCATCTCTGATTCTAGGGGACAGTGTAAATATCCTTTTCTCTTCAAATTCTCCTAATTAAAAAGATGTACAGAGCTAGTTATGTGAGTAAAGGAACAGTCATGTTTCTATTTGATATCTGCTGGTAAGACGTTTCAGGGGTAAGGGAAATCTGTTTAAGGTTAAAGCCCCACCAGAATCCCATCCACTATGCAGGGACTGTAAGACGCTGCATTTTTTTTTTTTTTTTTTTTGCGGCATTTATGCCACATGGGGTCCCGGCCTCATAGTAGTGCATTCAGGTTTTGATCATCTAAACTTATGCCAATATCCAAGTCCTTACAAGCCATGTGTCAGATTTCTAGTAAATCTGTTTTACGTGTTATTTCTTATCCTAGAATCATGAGCGCAGATGAGGATGCAAAGTGGCTGGAGTGGGTCACCAAGCAGTTTGAGACTATTGCTGGAGAAGACAAAGAAATTGATCTAGAAGAATTCAAGACAGCCCTGAAAGTAAAAGAGGTTGGTCTGGACCTATATGTTATTACAATTACTGTTAGATGGACAAATGAATATGAAGTGTTTTACCTTCAAAGAGAAGGCATCATCTCCATAAAGAGTAATGGCCACATTGATGGGACCTCTGGCTGCTGGTAGTTCCAGGATTTTATCATGCAGAACGTCACTAGGATATACCATCACTTTATGATCGGTGGGTGTCCCACATCCAATCCTGAGGATGAAATGGCTGTAGCTCTAGTACAATGTTGCTTTCCCTTCAGTTTCCCCTGCACATTAACACATTTGGCTACCTGGTTGTGCAGGAAAGTACAGATAAACCTATCTAGGACATGCTACTATTTCCTATGCAGCAGGTAACTGTGGGCTACTGTGGACGGGGGAATGCTGCAGCCCATCATTCTCAGAATCGTGGGGGTCCTAACAATTGGATCATTGCCAAGTATAAAATGCTGGGATATCCTACCTATGGAATTAGTTCAGTATTTATTAGACAGCATTCTTATTAGTACCACTTCACTTGACAGATATTCAGGATCTTAATGCTCCAGGACTGATTTGATCATGTCTTCATATTATAACTAATAATAGGGTACTGCAGCATAATAATATAGTGGCAGACAGTGTCAAGTGCAAAGAAACATACAGTATGCTAAATAAAGTAATCAAAATCATGAGGCTGCATTCACACTGTGCATGTTTCACCTGTAAAATCAAAACCTGCATCAAACCTACATGCAGTTTTTTCTAATGCAGGTTTAGCTGCACTGCGAGAATGGAGCCTTAGACAAAGGCCCAATATGGCGTCACATCGCAGGTTGTTCCTGCAGCGATTTGCACAGAAAGTTCGCAGAGGTTTCCTCTGTGGACTTTCTGCTTTAAATATATCTATAGGTAAACCGACGGCGAGATATATATTTGACATGCTGCGATTTCCAAAACCGCAACGACTTTGAAGACTACAGCGTATCTGCTGCACGTACTTTACCGCAAAGTGGGGATGGGATTCTGATCCCAATCCACTTGGCGTTTCGACGCCGGGTCTTTTCCCGGGCGCCAAGTGGGGCCCCGGCTTTAGGCTAAGACCCCACATTGCAGAAACGCAGCTTTTTTGTTGCAGATTTAGTTGAGTTTTTTTGAGCCAAAGTCAAGAGTGGAATGAGCTTCTTATATATTTCCCATTTCTTTTGTAGCCATTCTTGGCTTTGGCTCAAAAAACCGCAGCAAAACCTGCAACAAGGCCTCAGCCTCAATCACAAGTATACCTTGCTAGACTCATAGAAAAATAAGGAAATAAATATAGTATTTAGAAACTGGGAATTGATTAAGAAAGCCAGTAAAAAAATAAGCATAGTCTATACAACAGTAGACAGGTTACAGATTTGTTACATTGTGTAGCTTGTAGTCCATAGACAACTATAGACCACGATAAACAGAAAACACATTCATTGGTAAGCTGCATATATTTGTTTTCTTAGAGGCTTCCCTTCACTCCTTGGAGATTGCTCTTTTTTAAGCAATGTGCTTTAGGCGCTCCTGCAGCAAGCATTCACTCCTATGCTAAACATGGAAGCCTAGTAGTCACAGCAGGTCACTACGTCTCATAGCACATCAGTAGGAGCAGTCAGTAGCACTGTGGCTTTAGAAGCAGAACGGCTAACCAAGTTATATAGAATTATTTTATATAGCCCTGCACTACAATATAAAAGGACATACAGTACACCCTAACATCTACCCAGAGGTGACGGAGAATTTCAGCAAACTGATTCTCCTCAAAAATTTCAGTGGCTGTCTTATTACTTCATATACAGCTGTCATGCAATATGTTTGGCAGTGGGGCTTACAATACAATATATAGTATAGAAAATCAGCATGGAACCCTAGGAGTGTTATATTTTATGGATACAAACTAATTTAATAAAAGAAATAAAATTATTGCCAGGTACAATGTGTAAAAAATGATGAGGCCACTAGATGGCAGTAGTATAATGTTGTACCGTGTTAGCCATTGAAAGTAGTGGAAGAGTGAAGCATGAGCTCCCAGCTCCTTTCCCATAATGCCTTGTGATATGATGGAAGAGTGAAGAAATCAGGCGATACCTTTTAGAGGCTAAGGCAGGGTTCACACTACCGTTGATGTCCGTTCTGATAGTGTCCTTTAAAAAAAGAAAAAGAAAAAAAAACGGGCGCCTATCATAACAGACATTAACGGACACTAACTGATGTTAATGTACCCATTTTTTTAACTGATCCAATTAATGGATTAGTTAAAAAAACGGACACATTAGCATCAGTTAGTGTCTGTTTTTTAACACTGTCCGTTTTTTTAACACTGTCCGTTTTTTTTTTTTTTGCTTTCTGAGCATGCGCAGGAAAAAAACGGACATAAAATAACGGACAGTAACTGATGGCTGTCAGTTACTGTCCGTTATAAGTCCGTTACCCATAGACTTCAATGTTAAAAAAAATAACGGACACTTGCTGTCCGTCAAGAATCCTTTTTTTTCAAACGGACAAATAGTCCTGCATGTAGGATTTTTTGTCCGTGAAAAAATAACGGACAGATTTGGTGTAAACGGACACTAACAGATACAATATAAAAACCCATTGAAATTAATGGAAATTTTAACTTATTTCTGACAGTTCAGCTAGTGTCTGATGCTAAAATCTTGTAACGGACAATAGCAACGGACATTACTGACGGACACCAACGGTAGTGTGAACGCCCCCTTACTGATATACTCAGTTAGCCTCTAAAACAGGGGTGTCAAACTCGCAGCCTGCGGGCCAACTGCGGCCCTCGGGACAATAGTTTGCGGCCCCCACCTCAATATCAAAGTTTATTGTTACTGCAGCCCGAGTTTGATACGAATGGCACCAGGGGCGCACTGTCTGGGGGTGGCATTTTTTACTATCTAATGTAAACAAGCCCAGGACAGGCCGCTTTAAAAAAAAAAAAACAACGCTGAGCAGGGCCTGTCCTGGGCTGGCTTACGAGACGTCCGCATCACAGCGCAGGCAGCGATATAATGACGTCATCACGCCTCCTACGCTGAGACGCAGACGTCTCGGACAAGAGGAGGCAGGTAATGGCCTATTTATTTACCTACCCCGTCTCTGCTCGTGGCCGCCTCCGCTTCCCCTTCTGCTATGGGACGCAGAAAGGGAAGTGGACGATGCTGTGAGCAGCCGCAGGCATCGGTAAGTGAGGCCGCGGGCCTCAAACACTACTATTATTACACTCTGGGGTCTTTTCAGACCCCAAAGCAGGGGCGTAACTATCGGGGTGGCAGCTGCCACAGGGCCCGGGACATTAGGGGCCCCGGAGCCCTGTGGCAGCCGCTACCGCGAACCCCACAAACCAGTAACGATCACGGTCGCAGGGGGTGCGACCAGACCCGGCAGGGTACGGAGCCCGCGGCAGCTGGAGATGGCCGGGCCCCGGACCATTATGATAGCGGTCGGGGAAAGCCTGGTTCCCCGACCGCTATACATTCTGTTATTGGAAAGGAGTTCTGGCATATTGCAGGCCCCTTTCCAATACATGCCAGCCCAGAGGAGGTGACTGAAAATAATAAACAGATATTCTCACCTCTCCTGGGCGCAGCTTTCTCTCCAGCGCTCCTCCGTCATGTGACTGAGGCCTGTGATTAGGCCCCAGCGGTCACATGGGGCGCGAGCGCGTAATGACGTCAGTGCGCCCCATGTGACTGCTGAGGCCCAATCACAGGCCTCGGCAGCGACGTCAGAAGAGGGCCTGAAGACAGCAGGATGGAGCGAGGATGCCAAGGAAAGGTAATACAAGGTGAGTATGAATGTTTGTTATTTTTAATCACCTTCCCTGGGCCTCCGATTATTATACTCTGGGGTCTGAGGAGACCTCAAAGTATAATAATAGCACCGATGCGGAGGGGGCTGTTGGGAGCTTATAATACTGTGTGGGGGCCACTGTAGGGAGCATATAATACTGGGTGGGGGCCACTGTAGAGCTTATAATACTGGGTGGGGGCCACTGTAGAGCATATAATACTGGGTGGGGGCCACTGTAGAGTATATAATACTGGGTGGGGGCCACTGTAGAGCATATAATACTGGGTGGGGGCCACTGTGGGGGGCATATAATACTGGGTGGGGGCCACTGTAGAGCATATAATACTGGGTGGGGGCCACTGTGAGGGCATATAAGACTGGGTGGGGGCCACTGTAGAGCATATAATACTGGGTGGGGGCCACTGTAGAGCATATAATAGTGGGTGGGGGCCACTGTAGAGTATATAATACTGGGTGGGGGCCACTGTAGAGCATATAATACTGGGTGGGGGCCACTGTGGGGGGCATATAATACTGGGTGGGGGCCACTGTAGAGCATATAATACTGTGTGGGGGCCACTGTAGAGCATATAATACTGGGTGGGGGCCACTGTAGAGCATATAATACTGGGTGGGGGCCACTGTAGAGCATATAATACTGGGTGGGGGCCACTGTGGGGGGCATATAATACTGGGTGGGGGCCACTGTAGAGCATATAATACTGGGTGGGGACCACTGTAGGGAGCATATAATACTGGGTGGGGCCCACTATGGGGGGCATATAATACTGGGTGGGTACCACTGTGGGTAGCATATTATACTGTGTGTGGGGGGAGCAATGTAGAGCATATAATGCTGTATGGGGACCACTGTGGAGCATATAATGCTGTGTGTGGGCCACTGTTGAGCATATAATACTATTTATGGCCACTGTTGAGCATATTTTACTGTTTGGGGACCCATAACCGGTTCAGGGGGGGCCCCCATGTCAAATGTTCGCCTTGGGGCCCAGCCATTCCTAGTTACGCCACTGCCCCGGAGTATAATAATCGGAGGCCCAGGGGAGGTGAGGGAACATAAAAATCAATGTACTTACCTCTCCTGCGATCGGTGTTATTCTGAGCAGGCTTGGGGCCTCTGGTGACGTCATCAGGTCGCGTCGCTGGCCCGATCACGTGACGTGTGTGCGCAATTAAACAGGGCCGAAAGCTGCAAGGAGTGCACCGATGTCCTGGATAGTAAGTAACATTGGTTTTTATGTTTGTCACCTCCCCTGGGTCTCCGATCATTATACTCTGGGGTCTGAAATAATACCGTGTGCAGGGGCCACAATGGAGCATAATACAAGTGCAGGGGTGTGAAAGATCCTCAGTGCGCCAAACCCGCGTTGGCTCACACCTGAGTCCTCTTTCATATAAAAAACCACACTCACCGCCAGTGAATGTCGGGTTCACAAGATAAATACAAGACAAGCTTTCTAAATTTTATACATTTATTAACCCCTAAATGGGTCGGTATTAACATCTAACACATGCAGTTCAGAACAGATATGCAGATATATGCAAGCATTAACAGTTACTAGTTACAAGATACAGTGCAATTAAAATAAAGGGATAATGGTGAAATGATTACTTTACCACACATGTCCTTGATGTGGTTCTGTAGTCCAACACTCACACATGCTCTGTCATGTGTGAATAACCAGTGGAGGCTGTTTAGCATGTGGCATTAATACAATAATCCAGCCTGCATGCTCTCATCACAGTCTCTCAGCATTAGTCTCTCTGTAATCTCTCTCAGTCTCTTGTAGGCTCATCATCGTCAGCAGCAGCATTCCAACCTGCCTGCTCATAGTAGCATCTCAGTCAAAGTCTGTAATATCCTGTAGTCTGTGATGGTCTGAGTCAACTCCATAGCATAATCTCCTCCCACAGACCTCTTACCTCATCTTTTATACCCTTTATGCCACCTCCCAGAATGAGGTCACCGGCAACAGCAAGTCTGATGAGTTAATGCAATCAAGCCCAGATCTTTTGTATAGAGCTGAGACCAAGTAGAATGATACAATGTTATCAGGCAGGTCCCGTCAACAGCCCAGGCTTGAACAATGCACTATTGTTTCTTTGATCACTCAGGGCTGTATAGGAGTACAATGGAGTCCTACTGGGATTGATACAAAGCCCTATTGTTACAAGGTTACCCTACTGATAACATACAACTAGGCTTATAGCTGCGCACATTATGAATAAATGCAGGTAGGAAGGGAGATCCTATACCCAGAGATCAAAATACATCTCTGAGTTTTAGTGGCCCCTTGTGAATCATCACAAGGGGCCACTAGGGAGCATAATACCTTGTGCAGGGGCCAAAATGGAGCATATTACTGGTGTGGAAAACCTGATGCGGCCTACCCTCACCCAGACTCTACCTCCAGCGGCCCCCGGGTAAATTGAGTTTGAGACCCCTGCTCTAAAAGGTATCGCCTGATTTCTTCACTCTTCCACCACTAGATGGCAGCATTGCCATTATATGGTATTATAGTACCATAATAAAGGTAGATAATGTAACTAGCAATGAAAACTTGTGCACTTCTTTATGATCGTTCAGGCTAGAATAGCAAAAATGATGCCCCATTATTGATTGAAGACATATTAAGATAAAGGTGCTCACTTGCCCATACAGCAGGCCCATCAAGAGGCAAGCCCTTCTTCACTCATCCTGATGCACACGCAAAACTGGACACTGAAACACAGTCACCTAGAGCAAGATATACCATCACTTAGGCCTTATTCACATGTCCACATTTCACATACTTATGCTGTTTGCATTTTTCAGTGTATTTAGAAAGACATCTGGGTTTTTTTTTATGGACCACAAGCCTAACACAGACACCAATTCCAGGCAAGTTTTTTTTTAAATGTTTGTTGAATCATATGGACATAATTTGGGTGATCAGGTCCAGGTGGTCACTCATCCAAGCGTCTACCCAGAGCCAGACACACAATCACTTATACCCAGGGCCAGGTGTTCACTAACACACTTGGCCGAGATACTCACCCTATTGTCCAGACATCCATGCCCAGGCATATACTTTAGCGGGTGAACAGATCATTGCGTGATTCACTCACCCATATACTATATTCATCTACCCATGTGCTCACCCACACAGACAATAGCACAGACTCTGTTCCAGGATATTGGTATCACACAGCTCATTACTCAAGTCATCTTATCCACAATCTGACCAGACTGTCCCTGCAAACTCCTAATAACCACCAATAAATGTCAAAAGTTGTTTGTCACATCATGTGTGAATCATGTTATATATATATATATATATATATACAGTGGGGAAAAAAAAGTATTTAGTCAGCCACCAATTGTGCAAGTTCTCCCACTTAAAAAGATGAGGCCGGCCTGTAATTGACATCATAGGTAGACCTCAACTATGAGAGACAAAATGAGAAAACATATCTAGAAAATCACATTGTCTGATTTTTAAAGAATTTATTTGCAAATTATGGTGGAAAATAAGTATTTGGTCAATAACAAAAGTTCATCTCAATACTTTGTTATATATCATTTGTTGCCAATGACAGAGGTCAAACGTTTTCTGTAAGTCTTCACAAGGTTGGCACACACTGTTGCTGGTATGTTGGCCCATTCCTCCATGCAGATCTCCTCTAGAGCAGTGATGTTTTGGGGCTGTCGCTGGGCAACACGGACTTTCAACTCCCTCCAAAGGTTTTCTATGGGGTTGAGATCTGGAGACTGGCTATGCCACTCCAGGACCCTGAAATACTTCTTATGAAGCCACTCCTTCGTTGCCCTGGCGGTGTGCTTGGGATCATTGTCATGCTGAAAGACCCAGCCACGTTTCATCTTCAATGCCCTTGCTGATGGAAGGAGGTTTGCACTCAAAATCTCACGATACATGGCCCCATTCCTTCTTTCATGTACACGGATCAGTCGTCCTGGTCCCTTTGCAGAGAAACAGCCCCAAAGCATGATGTTGCCACCCCCATGCTTCACAGTAGGTATGGTGTTCTTTGGATGTAACTCAGCATTCACTCTCCTCCAAACACGACGAGTTGTGTTTCTACCAAACAGCTCTACTTTGGTTTCATCTGACCATATGACATTCTCCCAATACTCTTTTGGAACATCCAAATGTAACACCCCTTTGGGCCGGCCTCTGTAGGCAGGGTGTGTTGTAGTTCTCACCTCACTATGGCGCAGTGCCTCCACCTGAATCTTGTTAGGAGCTCTGTAGGAATTCAGGAGGGTCTTCCTCTTGTGCTAGGGGTCGACTCGGGAAACCCCCACCTAAGCTCAGTACACACTCACAAATGTTGAGGGTAAAACTACTTAACCGATTTATTATGGGAAGGGTAAACAAGGGCAAACTTAATAAAATGTGAACAGAGAAATGTTTCAGTAATTCACATGACAATGCACAGGTACATCCTATAGTATTAACCCTCTAGTGGTAGAAATGGACTATGTGCCAGGCCTGGCAGGTATAATAAACTATAGGGAATAGCACAGGGTTAAGATAGTGACCCAGAGATGATAGTCATCACACACATGCAATCATACTGCAGGTAACAGCTTGCACTCCTAAATAACAGCACCCAATGCAGAATTACTAATGGCTGCAGCAATAAACAGAACAGTCCATCCGTTGGGACCCAGTTGCCGCAGACGGTGGCGCTCATTCAGGAAACGTTGGTGCACTATAGACACAGCAGATCCTTTCTACCGCAGTTCTCATAAACCTTCTAACAGCAGTACAGCAAATTCCAGCAAACTCTACTCACTAACTCTTGCAGGGAATCTGGTGCCAGCCTGGAGTCTCACAGGGTGCTGCAGCTTTCAGGTGACAGGATACTAATGGAGTGTAGGGAACTGCCATTTCTACTAGTATATAATGTATCTGGCTTCTTTGCCCCTGCAGTTTGGCTTCAGAGACCCCAGGCATTCAGTGCAAGTTTTGTTTTGTAAATACAGTGAGTCAGACACATATGAGGCAGAGCTGCTGGGGGGAGAGATGTGAGCAGAGCTGCTGAGACAGACATGTTATGTCTGGGGGAGTCTAAGAGCCACTTGTTCCTCTTTACTTCACAGTATATAGTTAGGTATGTGTTACCCCCTATATACTCACAGGACCTAGCTAGTAACCGTAGTTAGGGATCCATATATATATATATAGTTCAGGGCAGTGATAGGTTAGGCTTCCGAAGGCCAACTAGCTAGTTAGAGGCCCGTTGCACTAGTAGTTTAGCTGGCAGGTTAAGGACTCAGTGTTAGGGTAGTCAGGCCTGCATCTACTGCCGTCACCGTCGCCCTGTTTGCTGCCTGTGAAGAATCTCACCATCATCATCATCTCCTGATCGGCTGTCTGTCATCTCCTGGAAGAATCCGAGGATCCACAGTCATCCACAGGGGCCCCTGCATCTCTTCTGTTGCCTGGAGGTATTGTGCACTGGACTCTTGCTATATATCTATATATATACCCGGGTATATAACCTAAGACGGTTGAGGACTTTCTGGTTGTTGTATTGCTGTGTTCTGAGTATATTTTATGTATGTATTATTACCCTGTTGATTCTTATAAAGCTACTGTTATAACCTTATGTGGTATCTGTATGTATTCTTCAGACTGTGAGATTAGTACAGTGATCCTTGTTAAGGCTACTAACTGTATTTCATGGGTAAGGCCCAGGAAGAGATCCTCCCTGTAATACAGAGGCTCTATCCTGGGTGGATGCACTGATATATTTCATATATGTTCCCACTCTTCCCTTCAGCAAAGGCTTCAGGTCCCATTATACACACACAGGTCAGCGCCAGAGTCTATTGTGGGAGGGATAATACTCATACCCCCCCCCCCCCAAATAGGGCTACATTTGGAGGCACTGCTGAGATTTAGAAGTGGGAATAGTCATTGATATGGAGAAGCGATATAGCTCAGAGGGGAACCTCCCACTAGCTACTACATGGGATTACCGACCTCCTGTTCCTCCCCTGGTTCAGGTAAAGGAAGAACCCCGCTCAGCCAGTTACCCCCCAGTATGGCCGTTGCTAGCAGTTCCTCTAGTGACAGTGCTATTAGCACTTTAGCCAGGCTGACTGAAATGTTAGCTCAGGGCCTGCAGGCCACTCACTACAAGAAACTAAAAGTATTCTCTGGTAATGCCCCAGTACCACAAGGGGAGGAAAACTTTGAGATATGGAAAGAACATACTCTCCAATGCCTGAAGGAATGGTCTTGCTCTGAAGAAGGCAAGCGGCAGCGTATCAGTGAAAGTTTGCGGTCTCCTGCTGCAGAATTGATCCGCTTGTACAGAGACTCTCATGAAGGAGTGAGTGCATTGGACTATATACAAGTACTGTCTGATCACTTTGAGCCATACTATGACCTTGCCCAGATGGTTACTGATTACCGAATGGTTCGTCAAAAAGAAGGGGAAAATGTCTCTACTTTTATTAACCGTTTACAGCTACTTCTTTCACGTCTGGTGTACCACGCAGCTATATCTACTTCAGAGGGAGACGCTATGAGAACCAGTCAGTTGGTGAGAGGGTTACAACCTCATCATCCTCTTGCTCAAGTACTCAAGGTCTTACTATCTGATAGAGTCCTTCCATTTCCTGACTTAATGAAGTTAGTGAAGAAACAAGAAGCTGACATTAGTTTTAGTACCCCTAAGAAAGCGAAAAGCATCTCTAAAGAAGATGTTGTTCCTAATTCAAACAAGGACAAACCAGCGGAACGGTCAGAACTTAGACAGTCCGCCACTCCACCCACTGCCACTCAATGGAAGAAGGATGCTAGAACCTGTTATAAATGTGGTCAGACGGGCCATACTGCCAGACAGTGTACGGAGGACAGTGAGGGATTGGGACACAGTGCTGTCTTCTCTATTCAGAATCAAAGACACCGAAGGAAGGCGGGCCGAGTAAAGACCAGAGGCGCTATCGCGGGCTCCAGGTCCGTTGTCAAAGTCACTGTGAATGGTCATGCCGCTCCTGCCCTGTTTGATACAGGATCTCAAGTGACCCTGATTTATCGCTCGTTCTACCAAAAGTATCTGAGGGATATACCTCTTCAGTCTACAGGACAAATGAAATTGTGGGGGCTTAATTCAGGATCATATCCTGTAGATGGCAGCCTACAAGTAGTTATAGCTGTCCCTGAATTAGAAGATCAGAGTGTCGCTCCCATGAAGATTACGGCTCTTGTCTGCCCTGATACAGGGGATTCTTGTGCAGCTCCTGTGATACTTGGCACTAATTGTCCCGCAGTGCATTATGCTTTTCAGAAGTTTCTTGGAAGAGATTGGAACCCTGCAGCTCAGCCGGTGAATATATCTTCTGATCTTAGAGAACTCTGTGATGCCCTGTCTACTGGCTATCGACATGGAATGGTATATCATATCGGTGAGAGAACCGTGGAAGTTCCTGCCGGCGGGGAGAGAGTTCTGAGAGTAGCCTCCAGCATTGCTCCCGATTTGCTTGAAGGGGGGAGTTATGTCCTTATGGAAACCCCTGAAGAAATGATTAACCAGAATGGCTGGATGGTGATCCCGGAGAGAAAGGACTGGAGAAATAAAGTGGAGTTATCTACCTGTGTGACAGTGAGGAACTGTTCACCGCATCCAATCGTAATTGGACCATACCAGAATGTGGCCCACTGCTACCCTGTGCTTGGAGTAAATCCATACGCTGAAGTGTGCAGGATTCAAATCCGAGATGCAATCCCTAATCTCAATCTTGACTTGAGTGATCCACATTTACCAGAGGCCTGGAATCAGCGACTGACACAGAAGTTGTCTGAATTATCGGAAGTGTTCTCCATGGATGATATGGATGTAGGTTGTGCTAAAAGTGCTCAACACACCTTCCGATTGACCGATTCTACTCCCTTCCGGGAGCGACCACGGAGAGTTGCTCCAAAGGATGTTGATGAGTTAAGACAGACTCTACAGCAAATGAAAGGTCAGGGGATCATTGTTGACAGTAAGAGCCCCTATGCCTCACCTATTGTGGTGGTAAGAAAAAAATCTGGAGCAATTCGCCTATGTGTGGATTACAGAACTCTGAACCGGAGAACCTTACCTGATCAGTATACACTGCCGAGAATTGAAGAAGCTCTGGAAGCTCTGAATGGAAACTGTTGGTTCACAGTGCTGGACCTAAGATCGGGATACTATCAAGTCCCAATGGCACCTGAGGATCAGGAAAAGACAGCCTTCATATGCCCCTTGGGTTTCTTTCAGTTCACTCGTATGCCGCAAGGTACAAAAGTTGCGCCAGCAACATTCCAAAGGTTGATGGAAAGAGTGTTAGGTGATTTAGTGCCCCGGGAATGCCTTGTATATCTTGACGACATTATTGTGTTTGGAAACACGCTGGAAGAACATGAAGAACGACTCATGAGAGTACTCCAACGCTTAAAAGAAGAGGGGCTGAAGTTGTCGGCTGACAAATGCAAATTTTGTAGATCTTCGGTCACTTATGTAGGTCATATTGTTTCTGCTGAAGGAGTTGCTACCGATCCTGGTAAGATTGAAGCTGTGGTGAATTGGCCCCGACCGCAAAATATTACGGAGTTGCAATCTTTCTTGGGGTTTTGTGGATTCTATCGACGATTTGTGGAAGGATATTCAAAAATTGCTCGAGCCCTCCTCGACCTGTTGAAGAGTGATGCAGGAGATCCGGGGAAAGAAGAAAGGGTCTTCCAAAAGCCTTTTTGGCGATAGGTGGACTGCGGATTGTGAAGAAGCATTTAAGCTGTTGAAGAAGAAATTGACAGAAGCTCCCGTTCTGGCTTATGCTGATGCACAGAAGCCATATGTGCTACATGTAGATGCCAGCTTTGAAGGATTAGGTGGCGTGCTGCACCAAGAATACCCGGCCGGGTTACGGCCCATAGCTTTCATAAGTCGAAGTCTTTCTCCCAGCGAGAAAAATTATCCAGTACATAAATTGGAGTTTTTGGCGCTCAAGTGGGCCATTGTTGATAAATTACATGACTATTTATACGGAGCCACGTTTGAAGTAAGAACAGACAACAATCCACTGACATACGTTTTGTCAACCGCTAAACTCGATGCTACAGGACATCGCTGGTTGGCAGCTTTATCCAACTACCAATTCACACTCAAGTATAAATCGGGGCCTAAGAACATTGGGGCAGATGCTCTATCAAGACGGCCTGGATTACCTAGTCCGGAAGTAGTGAATGAATGGGAAGAAGTGCCAAGTCCTGGAGTAGGAGCTTTGTGTGCCATGGCTGCTGTAGTTGAAGACCGAGTAGCCTTTTCTGAAACTCGGCTTATTGACTCTATTGGGGGAGGTCCCGAAGCTGTACCAGACATGTTTGCCTACCCTGCCGCTTTAGGATCCTTTGAGAGTTGTTCTATATCTTCAAAGCGAATGATCTGGAGTCAAAAGACTGACCCTTTAATTGGACCTCTTTATCAAGCAGTGAGTTCTCAAGACAGAGAAATGTTAAAGACATCCCTACCCTCTGAATGCAGTCAACTTCTACGAGATTGGGAGAAGTTTGAAATAGACAATGGCCTACTTTATTGTGTGGTGCTGTATCATGATCACCCTGGAAGGCGCCAACTAGTTATTCCAAGCTGCTTTCAGAAGATGATTTTCCGAAGTCTGCATGATTATCATGGTCATTTGGGACCTGAGAAGACTTATGGCCTAATACAAGACCGATTCTACTGGCCCAAAATGAGAGATACCGTGACTCGTCTGTGTAGGTGCTGTCGCAGATGTTTGCAGAGGAAGACTGTCCCGGTTCGAGCGGCCTTCATGGGACACTTGAAGAGTTCGGGCCCCATGGATCTTGTCTGCATAGACTTCCTTTGTATTGACAACGACTCCAGAGGATTTGGAAATGTATTGGTGGTGACTGATCACTTCACACGATATGCTCAAGCCTTTCCGACTAAGGATCAAAAAGCAGTCACTGTTGCAAGAGTGCTTTGGGAAAAGTATTTTATCCATTATGGCTTACCACACCGGTTGCATTCTGATCAAGGCCGGGATTTTGAGAGTAACCTGATCAAAGAGTTATTTCAGTTGTTGAACATCCGCAAAAGTCGGACGACGCCTTACCATCCAGAGGGAGATGCCCTTCCTGAAAGATTTAACAGGACTTTACTTGATATGCTTGGTACCTTACGAATTGAGGATAAGCGATCCTGGAGTCGAAAAGTGGAGGCTATGGTGCATGCCTATAATAGTACAAGGCACGAGAGCACAGGATATTCACCATACTTTCTGATGTTTGGAAGAGAGCCTAGGCTACCTATTGACATCTTGTTGGGAGTCTCTACCGATGGTATCATTCATCGAGATCATTACCGATACGTGGCACGTTTGAAAGAAACGCTTAAGAGTGCTTATCAGCTGGCTGAGGAAAATGCGGCCAAAGTGAATGAAGGAAATAAAAGGAGATTTGATCTTCGAGTAAGATACCGAGAATTGAACCCTGGGGACCATGTTCTGCTACGGAATTTGGGAGCATCTGCAAAACATAAGCTGGCTGATCGATGAGGGAGTGAACTCTTTACAGTGGTAGATCGGTTGCCTGGAATACCAGTCTACAAGATAAAAGGACGGGACGGGAGGATCAGGACTTGGCATAGAAATCATTTGTTGCCTGTACCTCAGATTGATGGTATGGATATCTCCAATGATGGCTCGGCCTGCGATTCTCCACAGTCCTTAGCCGATATTCCACCTGACCTTCCTGAAACTCCTGAGAGTGATTGGACTGTGGCTCCTGAAGTTCCTAGATCACCAGTATCTTCTCCTTCAGGGAGACCTATGAACCCTCAAACTCCAGAATTCATACCTAGATCTGTGTCTACAGATGAGCAGGGATCTAGCTCTCCTACGCCACCAGCACCATCCCCTCCCATGGCAGACAACCCTAGTTTAGGGCCTGGACATGCTAGTTTACCTCAGAGACAGGTACGGAGAGGAGAGAGAATTAGACACCCTCCACCTATGCTGACATATGATAGTTTGGGGGACCCCAGATTTACTATTCAGCCTCATTTATACCATGCTTGGGTGGGTGCAGTGTCCACTTTGGTCAATATGTTACCAATTTTCGCTCCTGCTGGCATGTATACCTATTAACCTGTTGTGACTCTGTCAATGCAAAAGCAACCATATTGATATTGTCATTGGTAATGTTGACTGTATACTATGACTTTGTATGTCTTTGACGTGACGTAAAGATTTCACCAGAGGGAGAGTGTAGGGAACTGCCATTTCTACTAGTATATAATGTATCTGGCTTCTTTGCCCCTGCAGTTTGGCTTCAGAGACCCCAGGCATTCAGTGCAAGTTTTGTTTTGTAAATACAGTGAGTCAGACACATGTGAGGCAGAGCTGCTGGGGGGAGAGATGTGAGCAGAGCTGCTGAGACAGACATGTTATGTCTGGGGGAGTCTAAGAGCCACTTGTTCCTCTTTACTTCACAGTATATAGTTAGGTATGTGTTACCCCCTATATACTCACAGGACCTAGCTAGTAACCGTAGTTAGGGATCCATATATATATGTAGTTCAGGGCAGTGATAGGTTAGGCTTCCGAAGGCCAACTAGCTAGTTAGAGGCCCGGTGGCACTAGTAGTTTAGCTGGCAGGTTAAGGACTCAGTGTTAGGGTAGTCAGGCCTGCATCTACTGCCGTCACCGTCGCCCTGTTTGCTGCCTGGGAAGGATCTCATCATCATCATCATCTCCTGATAGGCTGTCTGTCATCTCCTGGAAGAATCCGAGGATCCACAGTCATCCACAGGGGCCCCTGCATCTCTTCTGTTGCCTGGAGGTATTGTGCACTGGACTCTTGCTATATATCTATATATATACCCGGGTATATAACCTAAGACGGTTGAGGACTTGCTGGTTGTTGTATTGCTGTGTTCTGAGTATATTTTATGTATGTATTATTACCCTGTTGATTCTTATAAAGCTACTGTTATAACCTTATGTGGTATCTGTATGTATTCTTCAGACTGTGAGATTAGTACAGTGATCCTTGTTAAGGCTACTAACTGTATTTCATGGGTAAGTCCCAGGAAGAGATCCTCCCTGTAATACAGAGGCTCTATCCTGGGTGGAGGCACTGATATATTTCATATATGTTCCCACTCTTCCCTTCAGCGAAGGCTTCAGGTCCCATTATACACACAGGTCAGCGCCAGAGTCTGTTGCGGGAGGGATAATACTCATACCCCCCCCCCCCCCCAAATAGGGCTACAGGAGTATGAGGCAGGAGTCTTCTTGGATGCAGCCCTGGGTACCTTTTGGGAGTCTGGTCACTCTGGACAGGTGATACTGCTGCTGCTGCAGGGATGCTACTTCTTCCCTCAGAGTGAGCTGGTGGGCTGGCAGGACTGTCGCTATGTCCTGGGTTACCCAGTGCCAAGCTATCTGCTCCCTGGCAGTGGCTGGAAGAATCCCCTTCTGCAGCCCATGTGGCTGCCTGTCTTCTCTCTTCTGCAGACCTTTCCCATTATTCCCTGCTCAGCCAATCAGTCCCTTTCTCTGATACTTCTCCCCCTGGAGTAAGGGGTGTAGGGAAATGTAATCCACTGTCCCTCAGCATAAAATGGCTGATGTCTGCTGTAATGGGTCCTGGCTTGGCATTAACTGCAGCACCTGCTGTATGCAAAGTGCTCCTTGCAGGGGTTACACAAATGCTCCCTAGCAAACTTCAGACGTGCCCGGATATGTACTGGCTTAAGCAGGGGGACACGTCTGGCACTGCAGGATCTGAGTCCCTGGCATCGTAGTGTGTTACTGATGGTAGCCTTTGTTATGTTAGTCCCAGCTTTCTGCAGGTCATTCACTAGGTCCCCCCGTATGGTTCTGGGATTTTTGCTCACCGTTCTTATGATCATTTTGACCCCACGGGTGAGATCTTGCGTGGAGCCCCTGATCGAGAGAGATTATCAGTGGTCTTGTATGTCTTCCATTTTCTAATTATTGCTCCCACAGTTGATTTCTTCACACCAAGCTGCTTGCCTATTACAGATTCAGTCTTCCCAGCCTGGTGCAGGTCTACAATTTTGTTTCTGGTGTCCTTCCACAGCTCTTTGGTCTTCACCATAGTGGAGTTTGGAGTGTGACTGTTTGAGGTTGTGGACAGGTGTCTTTTATACTGATAACAATGTCAAACAGGAGCCATTACTACAGGTAATGAGTGGAGGACAGAGGAGCCTCTTAAAGAAGAAGTTACAGGTCTGTGAGAGCCAGAAATCTTGCTTGTTTGTAGGTGACCAAATACTTATTTTCCACCATAATTTGCAAATAAATTCTTAAAAAATCAGACAATGTGATTTTCTGGATTTGTTTTCTCATTTTATCTCTCATAGTTGAGGTCTACCTATGATGACAATTACAGGCCTCTCTCATCTTTTTAAGTGGGAGAACTTGCACAATTGGTGGCTGACTAAATACTTTTGTTCCCCACTGTATATATATACACACACACAGTGGCTTGCAAAAGTATTCATACCCTTTGAACTTTTTTCACATTTTGTCACCTTACAACCACAAACTTAAATGTATTATATTGCGATTTTAAGTGATAGACCAACACAGAGTAGCAGATAATTGAGAAGTGGAAGGTAAATGATACATGGTTTTCAAAATTGTAATCAAATAAAAATCTGAAGTGTTAAGTGCAAAAGTATTCAGACCCCTGTACTCTGATACCCCTAAATAAAATCCAGTGCGCACAATTGCCTTCAGAAGTCACTTCATTAGTTAATAGAGTCCAGCTGTGTGTAATTTAGTCTCAGTATAAATACACCTGTTCTGTGAAGGCCTCAGTGGTTTGTTAGAGGACACTAGTGAACAAACAGCATCATGAAGACCAAGGAACTCACCAGACTCAGGTCAGAGATAAAGTTGTGGAGAAGTTTAAAGCAGGGTTAGGTTATAAAAACATATCCCAAGCTTTGAGCATCCCAAGGAGCACTGTTCAATCCATCATCCAAAAATGGAAAAGGTATTCTGCAAATGCAAACCTACCAAGACATGGCCATCCACCTAAACTAACAGATCGAGCAAGGAGAGCATTGGTCAGAGAAACAGTCAAGAGGCCCATGGTCACTCTGGAGGAGCTGCAGAAATCCACAGCTCAGTTGGGAGAATCTGAGCACAAGACAACTATAAGTCGTGCACTCCACAAATCTGGCCTTTATGGAAGAGTGGCAAGAAGAAAACCATTGTTGAAAGAAAGACAATAAGAAGTACCGCTTGCAGTTTGCCTCAAGCCATATAGGGGACAAAGCAAGCAAGTGGTAGAAGGTGCTCTGATCAGATGATACCAAAGTTGAACTTTTTGGCCTAAATGCAAAGCGCTATGTGTGGCGGAAAAGTAACACTGCTCATCACCCTGAGCACACCGTCCCCACTGTGACACATGGTGGTGGCAGCATCATGCTGTGGGGAGGCTTTTCTTCAGCAGGGATAAGGAAGCTGGTCAGAGTTGATGGGAAGATGGATGGAAATAAATAGAGGGCAATCCTGGAAGAAAACCTGTGGGAGTCTGCAAAAGACTTGAGACTGGAAAGGAGATTCACCTTCCAGCAAGACAATGACCCTAAACATACAGCCAGAGCTACAGTGGAATGGTTTATATCAAAGAATATTCATGTGTTAGAATGGCCCAGTCAAAGTCCAGACCGAAATCCCATTGAGCATCTGAGGCAAGACATGAAAATTGCTGTTCACAGACGCTCTCCATCCAGTCTGGCTGAGCTTGAGCTATTTTGCAAAGAATAATGGGCAAAAATCTCAGTCTCTAGATGTGCAAAGCTGGTAGAGACATATCCCAAAAGACTTGTAGCTGTAATTGTAGCGAAAGGTGGCTCTACAAAGTATTGATATAGGGGAGCTGAATACTTTTGCACGTCACACTTTTCAGATTTATATTTGATTAAAATTTTGAAAACCATGTATCATTTTCCTTCCACTTCACAATTATGTGCTACTTTGTGCTTGGTCTATCACATAAAATCTCAGTAAAATACATTTAGGTTTGTGGTTGTAAGGTGACAAAATGTGAAAAAGGTCAAGGGGTATGAATACTTTTGCAAGCCACTGTATTGGCACATACACTAATTTGAGAAAATTAAGGCCATGTTCACACAACCTACCATAGATTTTTCAGAAAATTCAGGGCAGAAGTCTAAAGCTAAAATTCAAATCTCTGACTTTATTATTTACCGTGTTTCTCCAAAAATAAGACCTACCCTGAAAATAAGCCTTAGCTACGTTTTCCAGGTTTTTTGGAGTAGGCTTGAAATATAAGCCCTACTCCAAAAATAAGCCCTAGCTAATTTAACCCCTTCCCAACATCTGCCGTGCGATTACAGCGGATGCCGGGTCCTTAAAGATGGAGGCCGCGGTTACCATCGCTGCCGTACCGGGTCTCCGCGGAGACCTGTAGTTAATGCCCGCGGTCAGTGTCTACCCTGATCGCAGGCATTGTTGAGCGTGACCCCCTCTCCTGCCCACCAAAGTAGCAGAACCGCCGGAGTTAATGCCCGCGATCAGAATGGACTGCGGGCATTGCGTGACCTCCACAGTCCCCATGGCCGGTCCCCACCCTGTATATCTGCTATACCGGGTCTCCTTGTACAGTGGAGACCCGCAGTTAATGCCCACGATCAGAGTCCGCTGATCACGGGCATTGTTAAGTGTGCCAGTCCGTGACCCTCCCCTCCAAATCGACCCCCCCAAAGCAGATAAACTATCCCCGGGGCCGGTCACCGGCCCTGTACCTTTGAAGTTGCAGGCCGGCTCCCGCGGGTGAGTTCGCAGGAGCCAACCTGTTCCTTTGACAGCCGGTAGCGTTATGAAGGCTCCCAGGCCTGTCATAGGAATATTACTATTGAGGTCCTGCCTCAATAGTAATGTAGATAATCTCCCATAGACTGCAATAGGTTGTATTGCAGTCGATGGGATGATTGCAGGTTCAAACCCCCCTAGGAGGGGTTAATAGTAAAAAAAAAAAAAAAAAAAAAAAGTAAAAAAATATAAAAACACAAAATAATAAGTTCAAGCCCCCTCCCACTTTCACTAGAATACATATAAAAAATAAAATATTACTGTGACACACATACTGTACACATTAGGTATCCCTGTGTCTGAAAACTCCCGGTCTAAAAACTTAAAATATTTTACCTCTATAGTGAATGCCGTAGCAAAAGAAAAAAAAGATCAAAAATGCCGAACTGCTGTTTTTCGCTGTTTCTCGTCTGATAAAAGTTGAAATAAAAAGCGATCAAATGTGTGATTGTTCTTCATGGAAAAAATTAAGACCAACCCCGAAAATAAGCCCTAGACTTTTTTCAGAGCAAAAAATAATATAAGACCCTGTCTTATTTTCGGAGAAACATGGAAGTTCCGATTATTTACCCCAAACCCATTCACACACATTGCTGGGCGAATATCAGTGGGGTCTGTGTCTAAATCCTGCCAGAATCCAGTACGTGTGAATATAGCCTTAGACTTTATTAATATACTTTTGGCTGTTTTGCCTCTGAGTTTGCATCCACAAAGGTTCAGATATAAGACGTGTTTTGTCTTTGGTTGATTTCCACATTCATGGAAAACAGCAACCATTTTTTGACAATTTGAAATGCTGTATTTTTCGGACTATAAGACGCACTTTTTTTTCTCCCAAATTTGGGAGGAAAATTAGGGTGCGTCTTATTTTCAGTGTTTTGGCGTGGGGGGTGGAGGAGCGGGGTCGTAGCATCGCTCCAATCCTGCTGCCGCTGGCTTCCTGCAGTGGGAGGAGTGGGGAAATGCTGCGGGCCCTGGGCTGAGAGGGTGTCCCAGCGGTGGCATGCCTCCCTGCATGCCGTGCAGTTACGGTGGATGCCGGGTCTGTAAAGATGATGGGGTCCGCTCTGCTGCCGAGCAACCGCCATCCCGGGTACAGCGGAGATCCGGAGCTAATGCCTGCAATCAGAGTCCTGTGAGCCTCCTAAAGGTATTAAAGCTGCACCCGGGCCCGGTCCCCACTGGCCCCGTACCTGTCTTGTTGCAGGACGGCTCCCGCACAGCGCAATCGTGGGAGTCGCCCTGTTCCTGTGACAGCCGGGAGCCTTATGAAGGCTCCCAGGCTTGTCATAGTAATATTACTATTGTGGCTGGTCAGACCAGCCTCAGTAGTAATATACAGAATCTCCCATAGACTGCAATACACTTGTATTGCAGTCTATGGGACATGCAATCAAATGATTGTAGGCTCAAGGGCCAATAAAATAGTAAAAAAAAAAAAAACTGTTTAAAAAAAAAAATATATAAAAATAAATAAATAAATAAAAATTAAAAGTTCTAAATCATCCCCTTTCCCTAGAATACATATAAAAGTAGAAAATTACTGTGAAACACACACATATTAGGTATCCCTGTGTTTGAAAATGCCCGGTCTACAAACGTAGCGGGAAAAAAAAATCTAAAGTGCAGGACTGCCGTTTTTTTTGCTGTTTTGCCTCTGATTTGAATAAAAAGTGATCAAAGCAATAGACATTCCCCAAAATGGTACAATTAAAAAGTACACCTGACTCTGCAAAAAAAGATGCCCTATGCATCCCCGTACAGCTGCAGGGCCACCTATCAATGTGACCTTGCAGCTGTTGCATAACTACAATTCCCATATATTAAATATTTTACCACATTTTTTTGCTTAAAAATTTTTTTCCCTATGTTCCTCCTCTAAAACCTAGGTGTGTCTTATGGTTCGAAAAATACGGTACTTTTCAATGTATTGTATTTATGAAAAATGGACAGCACACAAATAGCATCCATTTGCTGTCCATGGTTTTTTGTAAGGGACTTCCTGGTCCCAAATCGAATTTTCATACTGATGAGGTCATCAGTGTATATTCTGTTGGGTTCTGACACCCAGACTCCGCATAGATTCTAGCAGCCTCCATGCGCCAGAAGCTGCTGCAGTGGACTTGATTCCAAAATATTGAGAAGAGCGTACACCTACATGGCTTCCAATGAGCAGAAATAAGGGTATGATTTTAAGTGAATATTCTGGGGTGTGGTTTGTAGAGCAGTGTAGAAAATTCTATATACATTTTGCACATAAGGTCTATAGTATATATGAGTTTCTATTACAGTACACAATTACATGTCAGTAACTTTCTTCTAATGCTGTTCTTGCTCCAGTCTTTCTTCGCAGAGCGCTTTTTTGCTTTATTTGATTCAGACGGCAGCGGTTCCATCACTCTGGATGAGTTACTGAAGGCTTTTAACCTCCTGATACATGGAAGTGATACCGACAAATTGCGATTCCTATTCCAAGTATATGACGTTGATGGTAATTGTATGGGGCTCTTGAGACTTCAGTCTGTATCAACAACATACTGTGATCACAATTCAATATAACAACAGCTGTGCACCAGTCACAGTCACATTTTTCCGATGCAATTTAGAAATGGAGTCATAAACACAGATTGTTGGCTATAGGCTTATATAAGGAGACATATCCCTAAGATCTGCCATCTATGTCCAAATAACAAAGGTCCAACTGCTGTGACTGGGCAGATGCACATGGGCTTGTAAGAACCAAAAAATATGGTCCATATATCGGTTGTATTTCACAGACTGCACTGTGTCTGGAGACCCAGAATCACAGTATTTTAGTTATCTATGATCTATATCTATGCTGTTGGACACTGTATCGCAGCAGAACTACTGTACTGCCATGGCTACAGTATGGGACAGTAGTCGAATACTGGGGCAATGACTCACAGCGGGATAGATAACTGATACTTTGAGTCCAAGTCTACAGACAGAATGTAGCCCAGAAAATATGGCTGATGTGCAGATCGTATTTTTTGGACCTTAAATGCCTGTGAGCAGCTGGTCTAAGCGTATGTTTACATGTATAGGTTTGGATCAGATTTTGTTGAGGTTTATTTCAGGTTTTTTGAGCCAAAAAAAAGAATGGATTCAGATTAGAGGGGAAGTAGAATCTGTCCTTTATGCCTGTTCTAATTTTATGGTCCACACCTTATTTTGCCTTCAAAACTACACTAAAAACTGGACCAGAACAAGAAAAAAACCTTATCAAAACCTGCCCAATGTAAAACCATCCTAATTGGCCAAAAATGCAGCATTCAGATAAAGCCAAGTGGAGCTGAAAAGTGATTTCCTAGTGCCATCTCCACTTCACTCAGAAGTTAGACCACCTCCATTTGATCATTGATGGCACAAACTAGTGATTTGGCAACAGCGGCTTCATCTAATACCTCTATATGACATATTACTGGATACTGGAAATATTCTAGAAACTTTAAATGCCTCAGTATAAGCTGCATGAAAAGATATGTATTCATGGAAAGCCGGGTCCAGCAGAGACAGGGCTGTGCTTTGTTACCAGTGATCCACTATAGCTAAAAGAAGGGCATCCCAGGTTATCATTATAAGCCAATTCCTTTAAGATAAGGCGATACACAGCAAAATTCAGAGAAATTCATCATTGTTTTTATACTAAAGCAGCCATTTTTGCTTTGCAAAGGTTGAAAGCTTTGAGGAGCAGGTCACTTTGCAACCTCACAAAACATAGTTTTCCAACCTCACATTATTTTTATTTACTTTTTTTTGCAAACAGCTTATTATGCTATAAAATAACAAAAAGAATAATAATCACCACTCTTATCTAGTTGCTGTTGCCTCTGTGCCGATGTTTCACTAGTTTCCCGCCAAACACTACTTAATGGCCATCAGTTATAACAGGTCAACATAAAATGTGACGGCTTCGAGACGGATTCAGATCTCTGTTGGAGACTCTGAGAATCCGCTTAAAATCGTCGAAGAGAAAAGTCCTGCAAGGAGGACTTTCCTGTCCGCCGGTTTTATAGTCTATGGCAGGGGTGTCAAACTCATTTTCACCGGGGGCCACTTCAACCTCACGGGGTACCTTGAAGGGCCAAGATTATTATACACGTGTATAAAAGTAACTTCTCCTTAACAGTTAAGCAAGCTATTAGACAGCATATAATATAAACAGGCGCCATAGCCCCTATTTATAGCGCCCCATTTACACACACTATAATGTTCCACAGCAGTCCCTGCACACTGTATTATGACTCGCAGCTGCCCCTGCACATGGTATTATGCATGGTATTATGCTCCCCAGTGGCCCCTGCACATGGTATTATGCTCCACAGTGGCCACTGCACACGGTATTATGCTCCATAGTGGCCACTGCACACGGTATTATGCTCCATAGTGGCCACTGCACTGGTATTATGTTCCACAGTGGTCCCTGCACACGGTATTATGCTCCACAGTGGCCACTGCACTGCTATTATGCTCCACAGTGGCCCCTGCACTTGTATTATGCTCCATAGTGGCCCCTGCACTGGTATGTTCCACAGTGGTCCCTGCACAGGGTATTATGCACCATAGTGGGCCACCCATGAACTATTATTATACTCTGGGGTCTTTTCAGACCCCAGAGTATAATGAACGGAGACCCAGGGGAGGATACAAACATAAAAACCAGTTGTACTTACCTATCCTGGACACCGGTGCACTCATTGCAGCTTTCGGCCCTGTTTAATTGCGCACACACGTCACGTGATCAGGCCGGCGACGCGACCTGATGATGTCACCAGAGGCCTCAAGCCTGCTCGGAGTTACATCGGATCGCAGGAGGTGAGTAACATTGGTTTTTATGTTCCCTCACCTCCCCTAGGCCTCCGATTATTATACTCCGGAGTCTGAAAAGACCCCGGAGTATAATAATAGTAGTGTTTGAGGCCCGCGGCCTCACTTACCGATGCCCGCGGCCGCTCACAGCGGCCTCCGCTTCCCCTTCTGCGTCCCATAGCAGAAGGAGAAGCGGAGGCGGCCACAAGCAGACGCGGGGGTAGGAAAATAAATAGGCCGTGACCTGTTGCGGATACTCCAGCAGGTTACGGCCTATTTATATATAAAAAAAAAAAAGCTATACTCACCTTCGATGCCTTGATGCAGCCGCCGCCGCCTCCTCTTGTCTGCGATGTCTGTGTCTCAGCGTAGGCGGCGCGATGACGTCATTGTATCGCCGCCTGCGCTGAGATGCGACGTCTCTTAAACCAGCCCAGGACAGGCCCCGCTCAGCTCTGTTTTTTTTTTTTTTTAAAGCGGCCTGTCCTGGGCTGGTTTACATTGAATAGAAAAATGCCCCCCCCCCAGACAGTGAGGGACAGTGCCGCCTGAGGCAATAAAGATGGCGGCCGCCCAGAGGCGCACCGCTAATGAGGAGAAGTGAGGCGGCAGCCATCTTTATTGCTCTTGTATTGCGTGAGGCCGGGCCGGATAACAGAAGGCAGCAGGCCGGATTCAGCCCACGGGCCTTGTGTTTGACACCTGTGGTCTATGGGGTTTCTGCGGGTAACTGCTTTTTAAGCGGATAGGGTCTCCATCTTTCGGGTCCCCATAGGATGACGGAAACCCGAATGCTAGTGTGAATCTGGCATAAGTCAATCACTAGCCACAGTGACAACCTCAGTGGCGTTGACATGTCACGGCTACAGCCAGTGATGGGCTACAGTAGTCAAGTGTTGACATACCACTACATTGATGGAGCCTAGTACACATAGGATCAATGGGGAACCAAGAGTATTCTATTTCAATTGTTTTATTTCTGTAAATGTTGATTATTGATTACAGGTAATGAAAACCAAAATCTAAGAAAATTTGAATATTGTAACAAAGTTCAGTATTGTAAATTCAGCGTGACACCTGGCAAGGTTTCCTAAGCCTTTAAATGGTCCCTCAGTCTGGTTCAGTAGGACACACAATCATGGAAGACTGCTGACTATGAATTGTATTACTGAATTACTGAAATGAATGAACGTTTCAAAAATATTCTAATTTATTGAGATGCACATGTATAAGGGGATTATATTACAGCATTGTCAGTTGTGAAAAAAAAATCATGGGGTCGGTATGTACGCATATTATATAACAATGGGGAAGGATGAGCCAGAAAAAATAGTTGCTTCCTTCACCTAGGTATGATGGGTAGTAATAGTCTGGGCCCTCTGCTCTTTGAGTCCTGCTCTGAGTTACTGACTGAATAGCTAAGTGCTGTAGTTTCCCTGAACCTAATCTTAAATCTATCTTAAATATGGCTGCCTTCTAATAATGATGACATTGACTTCTGTTTACTCCAGGCAGTGGTTCCATTGACCCAGATGAGCTGCGCACAGTGCTGAAGTCATGCCTACTGGAGAATGCCATCTCACTGCCAGAGGAGAAGTTAGATGACTTGACTCTTGTACTTTTCCAGTCCGCTGACAAGGACAACAGTGGATCCATCACCTTTCAGGAACTAAAGGAAGAACTGGAGCGTTTCCCAGAAGTCATGGAAAATCTCACAATCAGGTACCTGGATTTGGAATTAACTCTAAAGTAATAGCTTAGTGCGGAGCCATAGGAAACACTGACAGCTGCTTTCTCATTACATATTATTACTTATTATTTACCACTGGTAAGCATAGACAGTTTAGTTTATGGGAAGTATTGGACTGCTGAATTATGATAGTGCCAGCCGATGCCGCATACAACCCTTATTACAACTAATTGGAGAAATAATATATGACATATGTCCATGGTGGCAAACCTATGACACCCGTGACAGAGGGGGCACTCAGAGCCTTCTCTGTGGGCATGCGCGCTATCATCCCATCCCGGCTCCTATGTGGAGACACTGTGGGACATATCATACTATGTATGGTCACTGTGGAGCATATTATACTGTGTGGAGACACTGTGGGGCATATTATACTGTGTGAGGACACTGTGGAGCATATTATCCTGTGCGGGGGGCCACTGTGGAGCAGATTGTACTGTGTGGGGGCCCATTACTATTTATATCACACAGTAACTGTTTTATAGCAGACGTGATATTATTACAGGCTGTATTAACATTGCACGGTTACTATAAAACAGATCCTGTGCAATGTAAATAGTGAACATTAATACCAAATGCAAACTTTAACCTTTCAGTACAAAGTTGTTTGTATCTAATAATAATAATAATAATAATAATAATAATAGTCCTTTAATAGTCCCACAGTGGGGAAATTCAGTAGAGATTGAAAGCTCTGTAAAGCCCCATCATTGAAAGCTCTGTAAAGCCCCATTCACACGACCATATTTTGCAGGTCCGTAACTATCTGCAATTGCGGATCTGCACAGTATTAAGGTTAAATTGCCACTTTGTAATAAATTAGTGGGTTTTGGGTTGCAGTTTGGGCACTCTAAAAGGTTCGCCATCACTGACATAGGTCATTGTTCTCTGTTTTCATCCATTGCAGTGCTGCTAACTGGCTGAAGCCTCCAGCACTAAAAAAGAAGAATCACACACCTCGCTACCTGACCCGAGCTTACTGGCACAACAATCGCAGCAAGGTTCTGTTCATGTGCTCCTACTGTTTTGTGAACATACTGCTCTGCACCTTAGGAGCCATCAATCATTCCAGTCTTGGTGGCTGGATCATGGTGGCCAAGGGCTGTGGTCAGTGCATAAACTTCAACTGCACATTTATTGTGGTAGGTAGTTAAATCTGATGTTTTCCATTTTTGCTCTATGTTAATAACCCCTAGAATTCATTTCTATCCAGAGACCCTATGTATAATCCTTTGTCCACTGTCAGGTTTTGATGCTTCGTTGCTGTCTGACATGGCTACGTACCACCTTTGTTGTGAATTTCCTTCCTTTGGATCAGAATGTTTTCTTGCATGAACTGGTTGGATATACAACAGTTATTTTTACTGTGGTTCACACTGCCGCCCATGTCATAAATTTCAGTAAGTGGAAAGGGTTAAGCTGTTGGGGAGTATTACTCTGTTCTGCATTTAACACCTATGTATTCCTGTAGTGAACAAGGCCATGAACCCAGATTCATACACATTCTGGGAATATCTCCTGACGCTGCGGCCTGGTATTGGCTGGGTGTATGGTAGTGCCTCCGTCAAAGGGATCTTGCTGCAGTTTCTCATCTGCCTCATGTTGGTGTGCTCCAGCACCTTTGTTAGGAAAGGAGGACACTTTGAAGTGAGTATTGTATGTAAAGAATGTCATCTTATTATCCAAGACTGAAAAACTTACCAGATATAAGCTCTTGATTACCCTACTCTGTTATTTCATTACTTTATATGCCCTCAGCTGAAACAGTGATACATATGTTTCCTCTGCTACTATATGTACATGCTGTGCAAGGACCTTTCTCCTTTTGTGCAAGCTAAGAAAGTAATTTAACTTAAAGAGGACCTTTCTCCACCTTCACCAACTCCATATCTGTTAAAAGGCGCTGCTCCGTTTTTTCTAGCTCCCATCATTCCTGAGCGATCAGTGCAGTTAGTTTTGCTATTTAGGCTCTGTACTGTCCGAAGGGCAGTGTCAGGCAGGAGCAGGCAAGGGGTGTGATTCAGAGTCTCAATGAGAGGCATCTAGTATCAGAGCTCAGAATCACACCCCTTGCCTGCTCCTTCCTGACATCAACCACCTGACAGTACAGAGCCTAAATAGCCTATGAGGCCCCAAAACTAACAGCATTTATTGCTCGGGAATGGTGGGTGCTAGAGAAAAAAATCCAAGTGTGTCAGAATCAGTGGAGCGGAGCCTATTAAATGATGCAAAGAGCTGGACGGCCCTGGTGGTGAAAGGTTCTCTTTAAACATTAAAGTGTAACCATTACATTAAAGTGTAACCACCTAAGATGTATTTACATAGAGATGTATGAATGCACCTTTAGGGCAAGTTAGGCAACATTCACATCTGCATCAGAACCGGTCCGATGCAGAAAACATCTGAAATCGCAGACAAAAAAAGTCCTGCCATGTCAGTGAAAAAATTATGGATAACCGACGAACCCCATTATAGTCAACGGGGTCCCTTGGGTTCTGTTGTTGCCCATCGGTAGACGAACTGTCTTTATTGTTTAATCCATTCTTTTCGTCTGGCGATGGACCAGAAGAATGGGTGAAACGACAAAGATGTGAACACAGCTTTAATATAGTTAATTTGCTATCATTTAGACCTCAGTGACTGCTTGTGCTGTATATGCAGTCTTTACAACCTATTGTTACTTCAGTTATTCTCAGCTAAATCTCTATGTTTCAGTGGTGGGCATGAAGTAAGAGTTGGATGGGCGGAGCTAAGGGGGAGAGATCTACATGCAATTTATTGACTACTTTAAGATACAAAGAAGACCTATCACTTCTCCTGACATGTTTCTGTGTTAAACATAATAACATTCCCCATAAAATGTCAATTCTTGAGCATCTTTTCTTGGAACTCTGCTACTCCTCTGGTATTTCTCCTGAATATTTATTAATACAATTGCCTGTTACCATTGCCCTTGCCCTATACAGTCTGACCCTGTCAGAACTGATAGGATAATTTGTGAGCATTTAGGGACATACCCCAACTAGTATCATCCAATTGTCAGTTTATTAATACATTTCCAGGAGGAATAGTAGAGGAACAACACAACGAAGAGGTCTAAGAAAAGATGCTGCAGAGATGTAACTTCATAAGTATTTTGGCACGTCAGGAGAGCCGGAAGGTTCTCTGTAATGAGGCTATTCCTTCCATTACTTGTCGTTGCTCCCTATTATAATAACTACTCTGTGTGATCCTTGCGCTGGCTCTTGTTTGTACTATGGCAATATGTTGTATGACCTGCTGTGCCCATAAACAAGTTGAAAAAAAAAGACTCTTCATACACAAAGATGCACGTATCTCAATGCAGTTGGTATCTTGACATGGACATTTGGCCTCCATAGGGTTACCATCGGACAATCCTACAACAGTACAAACATTTTTGAAAAACTCAAGGTACCATTGATATAATGATGAACATCTTAATTCATCATTTCTCCTGAAGATATTTTACTGGACACACCTATGTTACATCTGGATCTGGATTCTGACGTTCCTCCATACTCCCAAGTTCTGGAAATGGTTTCTAGTCCCAGGACTCCTTTTTGTGATGGAGAAGGTATTTGGAATGGCAGCTTCTCGTATGGGTGGCCTGTACATCGTAGAAGTGAACTTGTTACCCTCAAAGGTGCTGTGTCTGTGCTTATGTCTTGAATCTATATCTAAACACTCTGTGTCATACAGTGATTCCATATCTATCTTCTACATGCAGGTGACACATCTTGTTGTTAAGAGGCCGCCATCCTTTCAGTACAAGCCCGGTGACTATGTATACCTGAATAAACCAGTTATTGCAAAGTATGAATGGCATCCATTCACCATTAGCAGTGCCCCAGAGCAGGAAGGTGAGAGAGTTTTTGCCTGTTGTCACCTACGCTATAATCTATACTGAGAAGTAGAGAGGCACACATGCACAGTACAGCGCACCTCACACCGCCCAAGCTTCAGGACTCAGGAGGAGGCAAGTCAGCTCTGCTATGTTAGTCCTGCTGGGCGGGGGATTGCAAGAAGAACAAGGTCTGGCACAGCCCTACTTGGCCCCCAATGCACTGGAAACTAATTAGCATATGATTAAAAAAATCTTTTACATGAAAACCAAACGGCAATGCTCCAAACCAATGACAGTAGTGAGCTCACAGCACTGAGCACTATAAGGTACTGGGGTAGGTTTAATAACAATTAAACTTTAACATTTTATTGCCTTTTTCTTGCTTATATCATTGGGGGACACAGCACCATGGGTATAGACCTGGCAACAAGGAGGCTGACACTAGGAATAACAAAATATGTCAGCTCTGCTGCTGGGCTATGCCCTCTCCACAGACACTGTGCTAGCCTGTTTTAGCCTAGTGTCCCTTCCCAGGATCTTGGCTTTCCTCCAATCTGGTCTAGACCAGAGACTCGGTCTTTCTTCTCTTAAGGGGCAGATGTCTGCCCTTTCCATTCTTTTTCAGATAACCCTGGCTTTCCTGCAGAGAGTAGCACACTGTGTTCCTCCCTACCTATGCGTGAGATTTCTCTTCGCCTTCTGTCCTGGAAGGTTGCCTTTCTGGTGGCCATCACCGCCATCCCCAGGGTCTCCAAACTGGCTGCCCTGTCCCGGGAGACTCCTCTTTTTGTTCTCCACAAGGACAAGGATGTGCTCCATCTGCCACCATCTTTCCTGCCTAAGGTGGTTTCTTCTTTCCACATCAACAAGGACATCATCTTATCGTCTTTCCAAGCGTCCATGTGAACGCTCCCTTCACTACCTGGCTGTAGTCCGGGCAATCCAGTTCTCTTTGTCTCTCATGAACCCCTTTACATCATTCAGATGCCTTGTTTTTTCTCCCTGAGGGCTCTTGCAAGAGCCTGGCTGCTTCCAAGGTTTCCATCTCCAGGTGAGTTTGGTCTGCTATCAGGGAGGCCTATAAGCTTAAGGGTACACCTCTCTGTGTGACAGCTCATTCCACGAAAGCTGTCGGAGCCTCCTGGGCTGTTCAGCATCAGGCATCCACTACCCAGGTCTGCAAGGCTGCTACCTAGGCCTCTGTCCACACTTTTTCCAAGTTCTACCAGAGCCATCTTGGGTAGTAAGGTTCTGCAAGCAGCTGTGCACTACGTTACTCCCATAGCTGTGTAATTCCCACCCTCTGGGATTGCTTCAGAACATCCCATGGTTCTGTGTCCCCCACTCTCCCCCCACAGATATAAGCGAGAAAAATAGATTTTTGTACTCATCATATAATCCTTTTCTCGTTGTATTCATTGGGCCACACAGATCCCATCCATTTTTTTCTGCTGTTTGTGCCCCGGGCCATTTGGTTAGTTTACAGGGCCAGGACATGTTGGTGGCTGTTGATTCCATGTTCTACGTTCTTTTTTCTTGTTTACTTGTATTCTCTCTCCTACTGCTGCAGTACAAACTGGGTAGCATAGTCTCTGTGGAGAGGGTATAGCCCAGAGGTGGAGCCAACATCTTTTGCTATTCCTAATGTGTGCTGTGCTGTGTCCCCCCCCCAATGACTATGCCAAAATAATTTTACTTTTATACAAAAATCTATCTTTTTATCATGGCATCCAGAGCTACAGACTAAGGCCGGTTCACATCTGCGTTCAGGTTTCCGTTCGGGGGAGTCCACTTGGGAACCCCCTGAATGGAAACCTATACGCATAAAAAAGCGGTTTATCTGGTAAACCCGCGGACCCCATAGACTATAATGGGGTCCGTGTGGTTTCCGCTCGGTTTCTGCACGAAGCAAGCGGAGAGGAAAGTGCTGCTTATAGGACTTTTCTCTCCGCTTGCTTCGTGCAGAAACCGAGCGGAAACCACACGGACCCCATTATAGTCTATGGGATCCGCAGGTTTCCCTGGTAAACCGCTTTTTTATGCATATATGTTTCCATTCGGGGGGGTCCCCATGGGGACTCCCTGAACAGAAACCCAAACGCAGATGTGAACCGGGCCTAAGCTATCAGACATCATCTCTTAAAGGGGTATTCCTATCACAAGGATCCTAAACTGCTAGCTTATGTAAATTCAATAGTTTTCCTAAATACATTGCTTTAGAAATGCTGCTTCGCTTGCCTGCTATGTGTAATTATTCCTCCCATTGTTTACACTATGTTTCCTTGGTCCCTGGCCTGGTGTCTGCTCCAGGACAGCTGATGTGACTCACTGCTCTTTGGAGGGGAGGGGGGCTGAGTTCCTTGGATCATGCTTGCTTTCAGAGTTGTTATCTTCTGCTCTTACAGGTCAGCTAATTGCATTTTGCTAACAAGGGCTAGGACAGGTGTTGCTTAGTGCCTGTTATCTCACACAGATAAGTTGTAAGGGAATCGCTAGAGGAGCGATTCCCCAGTAGCTGCTGGTGAACTCTGGGGGGAGGGGCACAACAAAACAGTGGACCCTAAGCTGAACCCCCCAACTGTCCCTGGCTAATTGCCCGAACTGTCCTAGGCGAAAGCCAGCAACTGGTCGACAGTCCCTCCTTATAATAAGTGATAACACAGAAAGCAGACAGGACAAACAACAACAAAGGGAGGTCAGCTAGCCAAGGGGTCAGTAACAATCGAGCAATGCAGAACAAAATCACAATCCAAGAGAAAAGTCTAAGGTAAGCCAGAGGACAAGAATAAGAAGAACAGGTAACAAAGAGCAAGGAGTATAGCCAGTATGCGCAAGGCAATAACAGGCGCCAATGGGAATGTGAGCAAACAATAAATAGGGAGGAAGAACCCACCCCAGACTTGATAGGAGGATAGGCTGTCAATCACACAGGTAAGACTAAAGTTAACTCTTAGTGGAGCAGAGGGAAAGCAAGGTGAAGGAGATGGGTGTGGCGGAAAATCAATTAAGCAGGTGAGGGAATAGGACAGTGTTCAGACAGTACAAGAAAAACCCAAAGGAAGGAATCACAACTGGACATGCCTCCTGCGCTGCAGAATGCGCCCGGAGGATGATGCCAAAGCCCGGACAGGAAAGGATGTTACATAAGTGTTGAGATTAATGCAATCCCACTCTCCATCCTGGGTACTGGAAGCAGTAAAGTTTTTTTCTCTACAAACCTGTGTAATGTAATATACATTTACTGTGCATATTATTATTTAATTTGCATCTATATTAGATTTATAGTAAGTATAATAAATAACCTTTCATGGTAAAAGCAATGTCTATATCTACTGTGGTATTTCATAGTATTCTGTCCATCAAACAGTCAAAGCCTGCCCACCAGTTTGCTGAAGAATTCAGGAAGTTAGAAGAAGTAAGAGCAGGCAATCTGGTGAAAGAGGGAGATGGGAAAACGCCTTTAAGGGTTTCCCTGTGGACAGAACATGGCACTCACACTGTATCTGAAAACATAAAGGCTGCAGAATACAAGCAGAGAACAAATTTTAATAAAGACCCATTAGAAAATGTTTTTAAGAGCAAAGTACAATCCAATAATAAAAAAAATAATTCAGAGATGTCCATAACTTTTAACCATTATAATCCAACCAAGGATTTGGTCCATTCCCTTTCTTTCCCATTTTTTTTTACTGCAGATACCCTATGGCTACATATCCGTTCACTGGGACAATGGACAAACAGTTTATATGAATACTTCTCCTCCCCAGAAAATGCTAAGAGACATAATACTAAAAGATTGACCCAAAATATGAGGAAGAAAAAACACCAAAGCCAGGTTTGATCAATGACATGAATATAATGTTACTCTATATCGGAGATTCTCACCCTTTTATACATCACAAGCCACTTTCAAATACAATACATGCACATGGTGTTAAACTACATGGAATATTAAAAGCATGATATGTCTTTTACCTTTTGCCAGTGATATGGTTTTTATTGACCCCAGTCCCAAGTTCTATTGGTGTTATGACCTGTGATATGGTTTTTTGTGGGTGGGACCAGTTGACATCTAATGATCAGGCAGTTGGATTTCCACATGCCCAATACCTTTGTTCTTAGAGGATTCTGGCTGCAGATTATTCCTCTTCCCCCATAGAGAACACATGCATGCTTAGCTGGTCAACAGCAATCTAATATGCATAGCTAGGCTAAGGGACTTCTCTCCATTTATGTGTATGTCAACATTGCAAACCTTTGCTATCGTTACACACAGAACATATTAGTAAAGTCAAAACAGTTATTTCCAAATGACCCAGTAAGAAATAGCCAACAGAAAGTCAACTTCAACTGCCTTCTGCTGGACCTTTGGGTCAACTATATTGTGAGAGCCTCAGCACATTCTCTGGTGAGTCAGTCTAACCATGGTTGTGACATCTTTGGTGCCACTAGTGCACAATAATATCTGTAGGCTCATCAGCTGGGTCACTGATCCACTGAGGGGGAGCCCTACTTTATAGAACAGCTTTCATAAACAGCGCCACATTTGTCCACATGTTTTTTGAGGCATTAGAGCTTGCACCCATTAAGCTTTACTTTTATAATTCATAGATGACATTGCTCCTTTAAATTTGAACAATTTCAGACACTTGTATTCCATGTTCATTCCCTTAGGAACACCTCTTCAGCCTCAGTGGAACCATTGCCAATAATATAGATGACCAGATTGAACTGAAATCATACAAACCACGTAGAAGTCAGCCAGATGATGACATCAGCATCAATTTGGGAGAAGTGTGGAAGTACCCAGGGTCAAAATGTGAGAATATCAGACATCAGCCTTTCCCAATCATGATTTTAGGGAAACTTGGGATTCTATGGAGGGGCTCTACAAAAGGAAACAGCAAAACTATAATTATTGTACTGTAGTGATGATGACATAGTTGTAGCAGTTATGCAGGAAGGCAATTTATTTTAGGGGTTACAGGTTTAAATTATATCT
Organism: Leptodactylus fallax; assembly: GCA_947044405.1. Lineage (NCBI taxonomy): Eukaryota > Metazoa > Chordata > Amphibia > Anura > Leptodactylidae > Leptodactylus > Leptodactylus fallax. Next base: position 45,161 of record CAMRHE010001576.1, read on the forward strand.
AATACCCTTTGGGGTGGTGTTTCACTGGTTAAAGAGGGCCTTTTACCACCTCCACATACTCCATTTCTTAGCATGTTAATAGGAGCTGCTCTGATTCTGGAGCACTTGGATTTTTTTCTCTAGACCCCACCCTTCCTGAGCAACCAGTGCAGTTAGTTTTTGTAGGTGGGCAGTGTCAGGCACAAGCAGGAAAAGGGACGTGACTCTGAGCCCCAATCAGAGGTAGACTAATTCAGAGCTTAGAATCACACCCCTTTGCCTGCTCCTGCCTGACACAGCACACCTGACAGAACAGAGACTAAATAACATATCAGGCACCAAAAATAACAGCATTGATAGCTCGGGAGAGGTGGGGGCTAGACAAATAAAATTCCAACTGTGTCAGAATCAGTGGAGAAGCGCCTATTAAATGATGCAAAGAGCTGGACTTGATGGAGGTGGTGAAAGGCCTGCTTTAAATGGGTTGCATAGGATTAAGGTTTTAGGTGGGAGGTTGGCAGGCAGTCCCTGCACCCATAATCTGTACAGGGCCTTTTTTCCATGTCCTGTATTGTCACTTGACGTGGGTACTGCAGCTCAGCACCCACTGAACTCAGTTGGAGCTGAGTTGCACTATAGGGCGACCATAACCAACTGCTTATGACTCCATGTTTTGTATAGTATGGCCGTCAGAAACAGCCCTGTTCAGCCTCCCCCGATCAGAAATTTATGGCCTATCCTAACCTTAATCCTGGCAACCCCTTTAATGCAGAAATTACCAATAATCACATCCACAGAAAACTTAATGGAGGAGATTTACCATGAGGGGAGTATTTTGTCAGTTTTGCTGGAGTTTGCGCCAATTTTATCAAATATTGAACAATGTTTGATAAATTTGGCGCATCTGTAAGGCTGTGTTCACATATGTGCTGGCTGTCTAAAATCCTGCAACCACAACTTCTTCATCTGGGGATTTCATTTAAAAAAGAATGGACACCCAACAGACCCCGTTATAGCCAGTGGGATCCCTCAGGCGCCATTAGTGTCCACTATTTTTGCAGTCTGTTTGTATGTTATTTCGGTCCTCCTCTGGACCACAAGAATGGACACCTGGTGCTGATGTGAACTAGGAGCAGCACGATTCCTCAGTGGTTAGCACTGTTGACTTGCAGCGCTGGGGTCCAAAGGTAACATCTGCATGGAGTTTGTATGTTCTCTCCGTGTTTGGGTGGGTTTCCTCCAACATGCCAAAACATATACTGATAGGTTAATAGGCTCCAGATAACTGACCCTTGTGGGTGTTGGGGATGAGTGCCTTTATGGCAGACACTAAATCCCCTACTCCACAATGATCCCTGCACTTTGAGTCTCTGTGAGAAAAGCGCATTACAAATGTTTGTCCTTGCCACAAGTCTAACAGTTCTGACCTGAAAACTATTTTACACCACTCCCTCATTGGACTGAGATTGGAACAATTTTTGTGACTTTTTAGAAAGTTGTAGTTGATAAATCGGGTGTACAGACAGCGACCCACACCCAGTTTCCCAGCCATTTATTGTAAGTGGAGTGAGTGCTGTAAAAATACAAAATGTTGCAAAATGAGCTCAAAAAATGACAAAGTACAGCTATTTAACTCAGGAATTCTGTAGTACAGGGCTGGATAACTTCCCCCAATGTGTAAAAAATATTCCTTTCTTCATAGTTGAGTTTGGTATTATTGCTGAGTTAGTAGAGTGATACATTGTTTTAATCTCTTTCAGGGTGGTGAGAATCACCAGATATGTAATATTAAGGCAAGTATCATAAAAACACAAAACAACCTGTCTGCCAGAATGAATGGGTTATATCTGACTCCTCCGGCTGCCTCGCTTTTCAGTGTTACTATACTCTTTGCCTTCTATAAAACTTATGTCTGTCGTGATCCACTTGGATCTGTTTTTATACCCATAAGGTTTCTTTCAGATTTCTATTTGGGTAAAATACTATAGCAAACAACATTATTTTGACCATCAAAAACCTGACAGACAAAAACTATTTGAGCATCTTCCTATGTGGTAGAGGGGCTTTTGGGTTCCCTCAGATGCTAAGACCCAGGCATGACAGCTCCTATATCTACGCCCCTGTGAATATACTCACCACAGGGGTTTGCTGTATGACTGAAAAAGCGATCCTATGTGTCTTTGGATCTATGGAATAAATGTATATTAATTGTGCTGGTAGTTGGTTCTAGTAAAGCTTTATCTATACAAATAATGGAGAACTAGTTTCCTGAATGCTATTGCTACCAATGGGTCCCTAATTTCACCTGTGAACTCTAGATATAGTGGACAGGGCATGCAGGACTTTTTCATCCGGCGAAATGATGGACAACACAAAGGATACCCAACAAACACCAATATAGTCAATGGGGTCTAAATGGATCCGTTGTTGTCCATCATTAGACGAGTCTGTCTTTACTGATCAGTTCATTTTTCTGTTCCTATGACAAAACAGACTAACACATTTTAACACATTTCACATTTTCCAGACTTTTAGCTGTAAAATAGTAAACATTGTGCCACAACAATTGAAGGGGTATTATCATATATGTAGGTTTTGTCATAAATATTATCAGCAGTAATCTGACTGCTGAGACATTAGATGGTCAACACGTCCCACTGAAATTGGTGAGTTCGGCCGTCATTCTTCTAATGCGTATGGTCACCTTTAGCCTCTGTTTTGTGTCACAAGTTGTATGCTATATATTATTCTTCCGCACTTGTACATTGACCATGCATGTGTGTTATACATTACAGCATGTTTTAGTATGTTGTTCATGTTTCTTATGTTTACAGTGTTATATAGATGGTCCATTTGGAACTCCGAGCAGGAGGATCTTCCCCTCAGATCACGCCGTGCTGATTGGGGCAGGGATAGGAATAACTCCATTTGCTTCAATTCTACAAAGCATCATGTACAGGTTAATATGCAATAAAGTGCCCCAAGTGTCCTTATATGGGGATGCTTTTGTATTTCTATAGAGAGATGTCAAAAAATTGGGTAAAGCTTAATTCCAGGGTATAAACCCGTTATTATTTATGTCTAATTTACACAAGTGTGTTTTCAATGAGGATGACCATTCTCAGATAACAAATGGTTAAGCCGAGACTTTTTGTTATTTATTTTTTAGCTTTTCATGTTTACATTTCCTACAATTGTGTTAGACTGAGAAAATTGTCATGTAGGACAAGAAATATGTTCTAAGCATTACTATCAGAATTTGGCATGTCTCTCAGTTATTTACTGATAAATTACTATGTTTTTATTTCATTTTTATTATATGCTGTCTAAGGCTTTATTTAGGGTAATATCACACACATCACTCCACTGCAGAGCCAAAGCAGAATTAGATCCAGCAGGAAAGAGAACTATATGTCCGTCCTTTATATTTCCCTTTCCTTTTGAAAACAATCCTGGCTTTGGCTGAAAAGAAAATTGCATCAAAAACTGCAGTGGTATATTTTTCTTAAAAAAAAAAAAAAAAAAAAAAAAAGCTAACTCTGTGGATAAAACCACCCAAATGATTGTTTTTAATACAAATTTTCAGTCAGTGGGGTAAGTTCATCAAGGCCTGTATGACGACTGCATGAAAAGTTGCAAATTTTTGTGCAAAAACTTGTGATTTTTTACATTTTGCACCACCCTTGTCACTTTTCTAAAAAAAAAAAAAAGTAAAAAAAGAAAAAAGTTTCTGTTTCTACAGATTTGTAGATTTGACTTTCTGTTACATGTAGGGAAAGGGATGCACCTAATTTATTAAGAGGCATGTACTTATTAATTAATTAGGTGTATCTCCAGGAAAGAAACTGTGATAACTGTAGGAAGGGAATGTGGAAAATTGACATTACTCTATTACTTCACTGGGACATGATAAATCCTGCATGTGACATCATTATAATTACTATCTTTATATGCTGTGATGTCACAGTGTACATAGAGATCTTTTTGTGTTTTCCCTTGCATTATCCATGTGCTATGATGTTGTAGTGGACATTATCCCTGTACTGTGACATCTTTGTGTGCATTATCCCTATACTGTGACATCACTGTTTACATTGTTCCTGTTCTGTGTTATTATTATCTCTGTACTTTGGTTTCACTGTGTGCATTACCCTGTGTAACTTTGTGCAATGTTCCTATACAGTATCATCACTGTATATATTCTGTGTGCACTGTGACATCACTATTTATTATCCCTGTACTGTGACATCACTGTATTTATAAAATCTGTAGTGTGACATCACTGTTTTTAATCATCCATATACTGTGACATCACTGTATTTATTATCCCTATACTATGACATCACTGTTTTTATTATCCCTATACTGTGACATTACTGTATTTATTATCCCTATACTGTGACATCACTGTGTGCATTATCTGTATTGTAAAATCACTGTGTATGAAGGAGACCAAAATAATCATATAATTTTCAAGTGCTAAACTTGCTGCTTAAGACTTAAGATAGTCAGGATAGAGTGTGGCCCCATTACATATTTTGATATGGGGCCCCATGGTTACCTGATACGCTAGGTTCACACAAGTGCCATGTTTTTTGGGTCTCTGATGTTCGGGTTCGGGACAGAGAGCTGGACCGCTAAAACACCGCCGGACTCCATTGACTGGGGCCGAAGCGGCAGGAAAACCCGGCGCGGGACCCCCCACCACCCCCACGAGGGTTATCATATAGGGAGGTTCCGAAGCCCCCAGGAGTGAAAGAACTAAAATAATACGAGATTTAGAAGTTCTCGAGGATGGGCCGCCCCAGAAAATCATTGTGTTTTGTCGAATTTCTAAATAAGCCTTGCGTGCCGTTGACTTCGGCTTATCTAGTCCATGTGCACAAGAGCTTTAACGCCTACTGCCGGCGGTCCGGGGGAACGGCATTTCTTAGCCACCGGATGCCAAACTTTATCTTGCTAAAGCATGGGTGCATTGTATTCCTGAATAAATAGAAAAAGATTGTAACTAGAAAGAACTTCCTACCTCATGTTAGTGCTTGCATCAGATTAGCAACTAATATTTTTTATGTATCCTTAACTTTCCACTTTGTTTAGGCTCTGTTCACACATTGTTTGGCCATACAGTTAACAATATGCAAACTTATGGGTATATATTTTCATGTTTGCACATTTGAATCCATCTGAAAAAGGAACCATCATATGGGCGCTAACAATTTTCTAATATTTTTGATCTGGCAGATACCGAATGAGGAAACAGAATTGCCCGAAATGCAAATATTCTTGGTGTGAGACATTGAAAGACAATGAGATGAAGCTCAGAAAGGTGGGGAGCTGTATGAAATTTGTGGAAATTGTTGTGACATCCTAGACAATAATAATAATAATAATAATACATTTTATTTATATAGCGCCAACATATCTAGATAAACTTATTCAATAAATCGGACAACCCCTGTCCATAAGTCCTATTTTGGCTTATGAATATGATAGAGGGGTGCCCTACACTACCTTCTGCTAGTAGGATTTAGCACAACCATGTCCTGCATGATAATATATATGATAAGTATTTGTTTACCAATGTAATATGGATATTGAATAAATAGACAATACGTGCATCATACAGATACTATGTTCTCATTTCATATACAATGTACACTCAGTTACAACAGGAATGCAGATAAACTCTTCACAACCCATTAGTAAATATCATGTCATGTTTGGTAGGTGGATTTCATCTGGATTAATAGAGACCAGAAATTTTTTGAATGGTTTGTCAGCCTGCTCACCAAGCTTGAGCTGGACCAAGCTGATGAGGAACCTGAAGGTAAGAAGTTGTCTCTAGGATTAGTTATATTTATATAAGGGATTCCACAACATTGATATTGATTAATATGAGAGTGATGGAGATCCAACATCTGGCACCCCCACTGTATTGTATTGTGTGTAGGGGCCACTGTGTGACATTAGACTGTATGAAGACCACCTTGAGACATTATACTGTGTGGAGGGGCTACTGTGGGACATTATACTTTGTGTAAATGGGGTGTTATACCATGTGGGGGCTAGTATAGAGAGCGTTTTACCGCATACAGGGGGCTTTTTACTGTGTGGACGCCAGAAAAAGGAGCGCTATGCTGGATGGTGGCTGGGGACCCCAAGTCAAAAGTTTGCTATGGGGCCCAGTCTTTACTAGTTTCGCCGCTGCCCAGTCCCATTCATTTAAATGGGACTGAGTTTCAAACAGGCCATGTGACATATTAATGTGACATCACAGGCTTGTGAAGTGGATGCGGCACACACCAATCATTGGGTTGCTGGGTGTTGGCTCCAACCAATCTCATATTGATAACATATCCTAAGAATAGGTCATCAATACCAACGTCCAGGAAAATCCCTTTAATGATAAAGCTGTGGGTTACCTACTGCATGTTATGTAGATTATGATATAATAATAACTCAAAATTGTGTAACCTCCTGGGCAATAATAGTCATGGGCACAGTATCAACAGTTTTACTCATTCTTTGTATAAAAACCAAACTAACCTACTAAAAAAGCCTGTAACATTCTTATTCTAAAAATTACTTGTAGTTTGACTGTCGCTAGTTTTCCACGCTCTGCAGCTGCCACTACGAGAAGAACACTGCATGGATTTTTACCATTCCCATGTGACACAATGGGAGCTGCAGAAATCTGTATGCCATCAGGCAGCATAATATAACATACAGTATATATGTAATAATGTAACTCTATAATGATATAATGAAATGCAGGGGTTTTGTGGCTCCTGCCTACCATTGAAAATACTAGAATTTTTTTACCCTTCACCGATGCCTCACTGCTATCCTACAAGAATTTACCATTTTTCTTGGCGGCAGAGGTGATGAATATATTTGGGCCCAGTATACAGATACAGTGGTCAGAGACATTATTATGACGCAGATCTAAAGACGCAGATCTAAAAGAAAAGCATGAAAATCTTTCTACAAATACGAGCATGTCCTGCCATTGTATATGTGCCAGCAGTTACACAGCAACCAGACACAGAAGACTCCCGAACAAAGAACGCATGACAGGGACGCACGACAAAGCAAACAACGCCCATAGCAAAAGTATTGCTGACATCTAAGCAATGTCACACATTATAATGCACGCAGAAATAGGCTCCTGCCTACCATTGAAAATACTAGAATTTTTTTACCCTTCACCGATGCCTCACTGCTATCCTACAAGAATTTACCATTTTTCTTGGCGGCAGAGGTGATGAATATATTTGGGCTCCAGTATACAGATACAGTGGTCAGAGACATTATTATAGAATTTTCCCAACCAATGCTTTGTATTCACAGATCTGTTCTCAGCCCCATAGTGATCAGAGTAAAGACGCAGATCTAAAATGAAAAAGCATGAAAATCTTTCTACAAATAGCATGTCCTGCCATTGTATATGTGCCAGTCAGTTACACAGCAACCAGATTCACAGAAGACTCTCCGTACAAAGAACACTATGTACAGTGTACGCACGACAATGCAAATCAATCTGCTTCCATAGCAAAAAGTATTGCTGACATCTAAGCAATGTCACACATTATAATGCACGCAGAAATAGGCTTCTTATTATATGGAGGTGCAAGACTGTCTCAGCGGAGTTGGCTTTGGACTTCTGCCAGATTGCTAAAATTTCACACACAATAGCCAGAACTATGTGGAAAACATACACTTGTTTCTTTTTCACAGGCAGATTTCTAGAGATGCATATGTACATGACGTCAGCTCTCAGCAAGAATGACATGAAAGCCATTGGACTACAGATGGCACTGGACCTTCTCGCCAAAAAAGAACAAAGAGACTCTATCACAGGGCTAAAGACCCGAACCCAGCCAGGGCGTCCAGACTGGAATAAGGTAATATAAACTTCTTTTGTATTATAATTCCTTTGGTTGTCTTTCTTGTTATTCCGATAAATATGATTTGTTATTGTAGGTTTTCCAGAAAATTGAAGAAGAGAATAAGGGGAAAGTGCAGGTCTTCTTCTGTGGATCTCCAGCCCTGGCGAAGGTGATCAAGGCCCATTGTGAGCAGTTCAACTTTAAGTTTTTCAAAGAGAATTTCTAGCACTTGGTTTACTTTGCATTGTTATATAACACATGAAATAAATGAATAAACCAGTATGGTTACTGTATGGATCCCATACCCTTGCATAATAGAAATGTTGTTTTAAAACAACCTTTAACTGTGACAAGGGTACATCATCTACATTTAAAGGTAAGAAGGTTTCATGATCATTATCGGTGGGGATTCTTTACTGTAAGAGCAGTGAGACCTTCTAACGCGTAGGCATAAGATCTTGTTATTGATGGTTGACTCAAAGAATAAGGGGCCTAGATTCCTTTCTTGAAAGTACTAGTATTAAAAATTATGGGTACCACATTTCTGGAAATAGAATGATGATCGGGTTTTTTTTTTCTAATTGTCCAGTTGGTAAGGTTGGCAATTCTCATCCACTTCATGGGGATTTTTTTTATTTTGCACTATTTTGCATTAATACAATAGAATTATACTTTGGACTTGATAGACCTGTGTATTTATTCAGCTTTAACTGTGGGCTGTGGATAATGAATGGGGATATTTGGAAAGGCGTATATAAAGCTGAAATAACTGATTGTCACCAAGCAGTAATCTTACCGCGATATGGAATTGGAACATAGGCCACTATTGACGTAGTATTTGATGTTCATTGAAAATATGCACGTAAACATTTTTCAGCTCTCTTTTATATAGATTTGCTGAGACTGTTAATGAAAATTAGGGACTCTCTTGGCAAATCCGGGACAGTTGGCAGAGTTGTTGTAGTGGATTAATATATGGAGATGATATTAGATGTTTCAAGTGGTCAATCTTAAACCCTGTTATAAATGAGAATTGTCACTTGGGCAATGTGATGGAGGATGTCGGTCAAAGTTTTTCCAGCCAATTGCTTTTTACATTTTTTACCCTTAGGAGCTGAATTTAATGGTAGTGTGTTGGTAATTTCTTCATATGCAGTGCCCAGGGCTCTCTGCACTGAACACTTCCCAGACTCTCCTACTGCTCTGAGTGATGGCTCTAGCAACCAATTAGGGTACAGCTAAGGATAGAGAGCAGAAGGGAAGGTATTTTGAGCATTCAGTGGGTACCGTAGGTGAAGAGAACTTTCTCTGGGCACTTGCAGTCTTAGCACCAGGAACATTAAAACTTGGATTCCTCACAATTCTTTCTATTGCCTATATAGCGCTGTCCAGTGGAGTAACGATAGTGGTCGAAGGGGTACGGGGCCTTCAGCACCATAATAGCAGTCACAGAAAGCCTGGTTCCCCGACCACTATACATACACTCTGCATGACCGCTGAGGCCCAATCACAGGCCCCAGCAGTGACCCCTGGGGTGTGTAACATCAGTCGCAGGCCAGAAAAGCCTGAAGAGGATGCTAGAGAGGGAAAGACAGAGAGAGGATGCCTAGGAGAGGTGAGGCAAGTTTAGAATAAGTGTTTGTTATTTTTACTCACCTCCCTTGGGCCTCTATTCATCATAACAAATTTTTGGGGGTTCGCTGAAGCTGCTCGAGAGGGACTCTTGGGAGCATACTATATTGTGTAGGGCCATTGTGGAGCATTATACTATGTAAGGCCACTGTGGGGAGCATATTATACTGTGTGGGGCCAGTGTGGAGCATATTATATTGTGGTGGGGACCAATTGTAGCATATTATACTGTGGGGGCCCCTTCACAATTTCCATCACATGCCATCTGTTTGAAAGCAGCCATATGATGTTACTACAGGCTGTAATTGCATTGCACGGTCACTAAAAAAACAGATACTATGTAAATGTATGCAATGTAAATAGCGAGGGGTCCCTTAAAACAGCTGATTAGCAGGGGTCCCAAGTGTTGCACTCCCACTGATCTCTTAGACTATTAGGACACCACATATCAGCTGTTTCCCAGAGCACACAGCTCCCAGTATATGTTTATATTCCGGCGCTGCGCTGCTCATCCACCCTATTGTTAATAACCGCAGTTGTGAGTACTATAGTTGTATCCATTTTAAGTATCTGAGATATTACTGCAGTACCCATAACCATCACTATCAAGAATATGCTGTAGGGAGGGGTCCCCGGTCAAAGTTTGCCCTGGGGCCCAAAAGACTTTAGTTATGCCACTGGCGCTGTCAGCAGTTTTGAGTGTCAGAATTACTGACTGACTACCTTTAAGGACTGTGATAATTATGCAATTTACTAAACGTTCAGAATTTCTGAAATTATGGTCAATGGAGTAAACATATTGTGCAATTTATTCCTGTACAAGTTAATCCAGCATGTCCAATGTAATTACTGATGTGAATGATCCAGATCACTTCAGATGACAGCACATGGCTATCTGCCTATGTAGCTGCTTAGATTGCTTAATGGATAATCCAGCTCTGCCTCCACAATATGTAGACTACTTCTATGCTTAATATTATTGGCCGTCGTCTCCATAATCCTGGAACTCTCCAACTGCACATCTCTATATTACAGTGTGATATCCGAATTATTATTGTAAGTATTGTGCTGTCCTGAAATTCCCCATGCTTCGAGCTGCTGCTGCCGCTTATCTCTTGCCTATTGGCAGATGAGCCAGCCTCCACTCTTATGAACGAGCAGGGAAAACCTGAGTACCCTGACAAGTGCTTATGTCTTTTGCTCTTGTCCTCCCAGTTGGTCCCCTTCAATGTCTTCATTTAGACAGAAGAATAACAAGTTACTGCTAACAATCCAATTTACAAAGCATGGCTCGTCATTTCAACAGTTTCTTATCTGCTCACACAGGCTCACAGGACTGCAAATCTGTCTCTCTGGGGCGTCCATAGCCAAGGCAGCTTTGTTTATATTAGACAAAAAGTAATAAAAAAGGGAAGCCTTTTATAAAGACATTTGACTGTATATAAAGAAAACCTCTAGTTTACAGGCAAAGAGGCATCTCAATAGAACTCGTTTAAAAGGGCTATCTGGTAATAGCAATAATACTGGGTAGGGGTTCCCTGCAGTCCTCCATCAATTGGCCCAAGCACAGAGCAACTTCAAAGAGTGTCCATCTCTCTGCAGGACCTTGTCTGTCCATGCATTATATGGATAACCTATTCATTTGAATAGGCATCATGTAATACCGCCTTTTCTCTATAGTGGTGCTACAGAAAAATTGAACACTGGCTACTGAGTTTACAATAAAGGTTATAACTTATCACTGGGGCCCTCAGCAATTGAACAATCTATGCCCAGCTTTTGTTAGGGGACCCTTGTATTGAAAATGGATTGTTTGCAACAGATTTGAAGAAGACAACAAATTTTAAAACAAAAAAAAGATTATTCACATTTATAGAATGTATTTTCATTGAAAAGAATTTAGGAAATCTCCCAAAAAACCTGAGGATCGATACATGCTACATGAGTCTCTCCAGTGGAGGAGCTTCTTCTGAATCTTCATTGCAATTCTTCCCAGCTTTTATGCCACCTTTAGATAGATAGATAGATAGATAGATAGACACTACCGTTCAAAAGTTTAGAGTCACTTAGAAATTTCCTTACTTTTGACAGAAAAGCACAGTTTTTTTCAATGAAGATAACATTAAATGAATCAGAAATACACTCTATACATTGTTAATGTGGTAAATAACTATTCTAGCTGCAAACATCTGGTTTTTAATGCAATATCTACATAGGTGTATAGAGGCCATTTCCAGCAACCATCACTCCAGTGTTCTAATGGTACATTGTGTTTGCTAACTGTGTAAGAAGGCTAATGGATATTTAGAAAACCCTTGAAAACCCTTGTGCAAGTATGTTAGCACAGCTGAAAACAGTTTTGCTGGTTAGAGAAGCTATAGAACTGACCTTCCTTTGAGCTAGTAGAGAATCTGAAGCATTACATTTGTTGGATCGATTAAACTCGGTGCCAGAGATATCGGTGCCATTAGTTTCAACAATGAGATCACTGGACTGTCAGAGGGGCCGACCTCACAGCTCAGAGAGTCATTGCTGGGGGGTGAGCTTTTCTGACTGCACGACAGTATTATATATACACTGTGGTGGAGCCACTGGGGATAGCTTATATACAGTGTGTGGGGGCCACTGGGAAGAGCATGATACAGTTTAGTAATTAGAAATTTTTTAGTTTTTTTTTTTTCTTTTTTTATAGTCAATTCTGGCACATAGGACCCCCCCTCCCACTGTTATCACAGTCCTCAGTGGGGTTCCCAAACCAAACTCCCTATCGGTATGTACTTGGAGTATAGGAATAAACCAGATACCCAGAGGAAACCCACACAAACAAGGGGAGAACCTACAAAATCTTTCATCAGATTGATACCCAGGCCAATATGCCTACAATAGAAGAGTCAGAAAATATATGAGATAAAACCGAACAAAATTTATTTATTTTTTTAAAATAAATAATTATTATGAACTTTATAACAACTAAATAAACTGAACAGTTCAATCTGTGAAAACTCTTCATGTATCTGGATCCTGGCAGACTTTACATCAGGATACCGGTGAAGCTTCAGATGATGCAAGCATGGTGAAAACTGAAGAGTTGATGTTATTCATTTTTTTTTTATTCTAAAGTCTTCACATTGCAGCAACACAGAATTGCCTTCCAGAATCCCAATGGCTGGGTGTTTTCTGCGGGGCTATTGGTGTTCCTTCTGGAACGTTTTGGGAACCACCTTTTACTTTGTGATGCTGATTCCAAGGTTGACCATGCCTCTTTTACTCGAGGTCTTGGTGGTGAATTCTGTGTCTCAGAAATATTTTCACTCCTATACTCTAGCACTTCCGTTGTTGAAGCTCTGAGACATTTGGGTAGCCACCATTTTCTTTGTGGCAAAGTTGGATCTTGACTCGGCCAGGCTTCCTTCACTTGATACTGTAAAGGAGTATGCATTCTCTCAGACATATGTTTCCTTACATTGTCTGAATTTATCACCTCCAAGTCTTTTTCCTCATAGATTTTATCGATATCCAAGCCATTTTTGGGTGTTATCAATTTACGGATACTCTCTTGGTCTCCGATCTCCTCTCCTTCCTCATCTGCCTCCTCTTCCTCCTCTGGTATTGTCTCCAAGCTGGGCCAGAATAAGACCTCACCATACTGATCAGGCCAGAAGGCTGGCTCTGCCTCCTCTACCATTTGTCTCCATATTTTGTCTGGAAACTCTTCAATGTCTTCCATATTGACTGTGCACAAACTACTCACAAACACAAGCAACTCTCCACCATCAACTATAACCCTCAAAGGAATGTCAGTGCTGCACCCCCTTATATAACCTGCGTGATGTCATAGGTTCTACCAGAGCTAACAATCGGGAACATTCCGTGGCAGCTGCAGTTTTTTTTTTTTTTTTTAAATACTCTATCTTTATTAAAACAACATAAAGCCACAATAAGTCAGTTACATGATATGGAATTAAAATAATGAGGATGTAGCAGGGGTCCAGATGGCAACTATGTGATTTCCTTGGTGCCAGTTGCGATGAGCCCCAACACCTTGCTGCCTCTTTATGAAAAAAAAAAAGCAGACAGACACGGCACAAGCGGCCATGTGAAGATTGCTGCATGTGTTGACCGGTGTCCTAAGGCTGAAGAGACATTGAAAACAATGGTGAAGAAGGAAGACTTCAGCTTCTTGCTCCATCATTGGGGCTACTGCTAGTGATGTCTGCATCACTGCATTGAGCTCTGTGGGAACAGAGCTTGGCAAGAGTTTTTTTTTTTTGTGCAACCACTAGGGAGCACTATACAGCTTGGCAACTAAAACACTTGTTTTGACCCTTACATTTTTCAGTTTAGGAGCCAAAGTGTATACATACACTGTATACTGCAGTATATAGTGTGAACAGTGCTGTCCTCATAGTATATTCTGTAGAAAGAGCAGTATAAATGGCTGTCCTTAAAGTATATACTATAAGGGCAGCCATGTGTACAATTCTATACAGTATATACTAGGGAGCAGAACTGTATACAATATATACTATAAGAAAAGGACCACATTGTGCCCCCAGTACTACATGCATATGTTCCCCCACACAAAGTAGAAAAGGTTTATCAAAAAGTCCCATAAACAGAGGTTAACTGAACAACGTGTACTAGATGAATATTACCAGTACATATATACACTATATCAGACCATTATATAGCATATATAAGCCAATAACTGGAAAGACAGCACCTAACAAATATACATCTGCAACCACAACTGTTCTTCCATAAGCAGGCCACATCAGATTGGGCTCAGCAGCTTCTTGTACGCCAAGTATAGAATGTATAGGCCTATTAATTGGATTGGCAACGTTACTGATAGTGAAGAGCCATGGAGAGCTGCAGGCCAGATATCTTCTGGGAAACAGGGCTGTACATGTCATACAGAGATTGTAGAAAAATAAACATGAGTGCTTTCTTCCAAAAACAGTGTTTTACATCCACTTCTGTAAAATACTGAAGAAGCATACTTGACCAAATCTGCAATATGTGAACAAGGCCTTAGTGTTCCCTATAGTTTAAGTATAAGCAACTCAGGCTACTACTTAAGTGAGGATTTGACATCTGGCATGCTCACCAATCTGCTGTTCTTAGCAGTTGATATACAGAGAACGGAGAAGGAAACAGGCAACGCCGTTCTCAGAGTAGTGGTCAGGCCAGGTACTGCAGATTAACTCATTCATTTGAATAGGAGCTAAGGTGTAGTGACTCAGTCTGACCACTGCACAGAGAACGGAGCTGTCCGCTTCCTGCTCTGTTCTCTATGCATCAGCTGCTGGGGGTGGCAGGTGTTGGACTTTCAAAATTATTGTTAACCTAGCCTTAGGATAGGTCATCAATAATATTAGCCTGGAAAACCCCTTTTATTCAACCTATCAGGGCTCCCTTCACATGTAGATCACTATAGCTATAAGAACTCTGGTGCTGAGGCCAGACCAAGCAAGTAAATCACATTGTTATATAGCAGGGTTAGGCAACCTTCGGCACTCCAACTGTTGTAAAACTACAACTCTCAGCATGCATACTTGCTCTGCTGTTCTTGAAACTCCCATGGAAATGAATGGAGCATGTTGGGAGTTGTAGTTTCACAGCAGCTGGAGTGCCGAAGGTTGCTGACCCCTGTTATATAGTGCTAGTAACAGGTTCTCAAAATAACAGGACAAAGTGCCTACGATCAAGTAGTCGTGTTCTTATACAGTGTATATATATATATATACAGTATATATATATATATATATATGCTTTTTGATGCCAATTTTGGGTTCCCTTGTGTATCCGTGTCCCACTCTTTATTGGTCCACCTTAATGATGATTGGCAGGTGTATAATGTGTTAGATATACCGTAATGTACCATATAACACGTTATGCCATCTAAGCTTATACGTGTAGTTATTTCTTGAAAACAACTCACGGAGCAGCGCATAACAGCACATGACAAATCATTACTGACTCAGCTAATGCCCACCAGTTTTTCTCTTTTTTTCTAACAAGCCCAGATTCACGGTTCCTGGTTGTAGCATAAGTTACATTACAATGACAATATAAAGAGTTACAGTGAGAACAAAGTTTGGGTCACAGTCACATATCACTGCAAACCTGGGCCAGAGGGGAAAATCAGCATGACAGAAAGCAAGGTCAACAGTGGAGTATAACATAGTTTTTATGATATAAATGCACAGCAATACAATACAGTAAACCTCGGAGATCCTTCACACAATAACCTTCATGTTGAAGCCTGTTGTGTTTTTTATCAATTGATCTACAGGGAACAATTGTTTTAAGGAAATTTTTCCCTGCAGACTGTGATTTACAATGGCTGTATGTGCTAATGCACTAGAGTTCATCTGTAATTAACCCTTCTTATTCACAGAGGCTATAATATTTATGACCCTGCCCCAAGCATCTACATATCTGCCAACTTCTCTCTTGGAATACTTGGCAGCGAAATAACACTGACAGTTTAAAGGCGGCGATTATTATCAGTAGTAATAAGACCAGCCTTTGTGGGTACAACTGTGTGCATAATACTAGAGCTTTGTGACTGCGAAATGACACAATTATGGTGGTCGTAGACATAAGATGACTCTTGACTGTGTTCAGGAATTTCTCATGCTATTCTTCAGCCAAAAGGTCAAAAACTAAAATATCTATTGAAAGTGATGTCTACACGACCCTTTTTATGTATAACAGTGGCGTTGTCACTTGATTAAGTCATCGATCAGCTAAAGCTGTGATGTGAATATTGGTTTTGAAGGGCCACAGATTTAATTGTGCGTTTGGCAAAGAAGCGGTACTGCTGAAGGGAAAACAAACACTTTGGTTCCCACCTCAATAAAAGTATGTTCACATGGAGGAGTCTTGACTTCTTTGAAAAATCTGCTCCAAAAATGCCTCTGTGGAACACGTGGCAGAAAGCCGAGGCCGGGTTGGCTATGCACATGGAAAACCTTCATATAGAGGGATAACCAGCACAAAACCATGTGCCGCGTCAAAAATGACGGTGAGATTGAGCATGACACTTTTTTCAGTCACTGCTTCCCAGATTAGGGGCATTCTTTGGAGCAGATTTAAGGTGGAAGATCGCCTCACATTCTGCTCTAAAATCCTCCATGTGAGCATACCCTAACAGGGATGCTTTCAGATTATACAATTTGATTTCAATTTTTGTTGCAGTTTAACCTTCAAGGTTGTGATACTGCTTCCTTATATTGAAAGACTATCCTCCATGTATACATAATCTAAGGCCTAATGCACAGAAGTATGCTTGCCAAAGCTCCTCTAACGGCGCATCCAATGGTTCCAATGAACATACAGCATGTCCTATCCTGCTCCGTATCATTGTAACAGAATGCATCGGAAACCCCCGTAAAAGTAAGTATATCACGGAATGCATTCAGATGACGTTTCGATATGAGTGTTATTTGTGTGCATGTATTGATTACAAAAGACGTGGTCGGGACAATACACACCAGGGTTTACAGAAAAGAAACTGCTACAAACAGCCTCCTCAGGTGGGATAGCGCTCATTCCATTCCTGAGGAGGAATTGTTCTAGGGTCTCTGTCTTTAAACAGCAGGCAGACTCCAGATCACACTCTGAGGAGCGCCTTTGTGAATGCCGTTGAGTGTGATCGGAAAGATCTTTTGGTCCCAAAAAAAGATAATGGTCAGGGGATTAAGGGTAGCAAAATGAGAATCATAGGCACCTATGATAATGCACATCGAGAAGTTAGAGAGGTTATCGATAGATATTGGGGGATATTACTCCAAGACACTGATCTAAGGGAAGTACTGGAACCATCACCTCTAATTACATACAGACGAGGTAGTAGCTTGAAGGACCATTTGGTCCGTAGTCACTTTGTTAGATCAAAACCCATGGGTACATGGCTAGATTGCAAGACTAATGGTAATTTTACCTGCGACAAATGCATTGCATGCAGTCAACTTAAGAAAACAAAAACGCGATTAGTTCAGCAACTGGGGAGTCATTTGAAATTGTTGACTTCATCAACTGCAGGAGCAGAGGGGTGATATATTTGGCCCAATGTTCGTGTCCGATGGACTAGATTGGCAAAACCAAACGAGAAATAAGGGTGAGGATAAGAGAACATTATAACGATATCGTCAGTGCACGGGATACTCCAGTGGCAAAGCATGCTTGCATTTTTCATGATGGGCGACCAGAGGATTTCCGGTTTATGCGACTTCAACTGATCCCACCCCCGGATGAGGGGAGGTGACTGGAAAAAGAACCTTTTGAGGTCTGAGTGTAGATGGATCCATAAATTAAGGTCGATGTCTGCAAAGGGCATTAACGAACAACTATCTTTTGCCCCGTTTTTGGAACCTTTCTAAGAAATGACAAATGTGACATATGATTAGTTGTGGACCCTCATATTACGGTTCGAGTACTCCCTTGATCCAGATTTCACCCAATATGGGACCGTGTTATCACTGTTCTTTCTTATGTGCGATCTTTGATCTTTTCTTTCTTATAGTTGACCCGCACTGTGACCCTTATATCAAATTATACGCTGCGATCTTGCATAATAGACTCTGGATGAGTTTGTGAGCTATTGTTTACACACTTACCATCTGTTTTGCTGTGATCAGGAACTCCTGTCATTTGAGGAACACGCATCTCGGTCTCCTAGGTGATTTTGACAGCGTCCCCGCCCTTAGGCCATCACAAGATCGGAGGGAGGACTCAGGGGAGGAGTTATGGCATTCAGCTCCTCCCCCCTATAGTTTCCTCATTGGCTGGGATTGAGGATGGCTCCACCCTGTGGGCGTGACATGTCTTCTTATATAGAAGGCAGTGACGGGGCTCTGATGCCACTGTCTCTTACCTCTCAGACTGAGAGGTCATTATGCTTGTTTCCCCTGATGATCTAGCACCATTTAGGGTGCTAGTGAAATACGTATGAGGAGTTTGTTATTTTAACTTTACCTTTATGAGGATCAGATCTTTCATCATATAAGTGTTCAGATTAGATGTTCTCTGGAGCCATTAGTGAGGGATCGGCTTGACGCTCTTTTAAGAGTGCACTCCAGCAGGGTGAATACTTATCATCTTATTGGCAGTGCTCCTGTGTATAGCCCACAATGCTGACTATGTGTGTAATTGAGGATCCAGAGCCTGTCAGTATGTCAGTATAATTTTGAGCAGCACTTTGTGGGCTAGCGCGCAATATTATCTATTTGTGTGCAAATTTTGCCCGGAGGCTGTCTCTATAATATACTACTTTATCTGGGCAGAGATACATCCCAATTTATTTTGGGAAAACCTGGGCTGAGATAAGCTCTGATGTGGGAGGGTAGCATCTGTCATCATTTTTTAGCCTAGGACACTAGACCTTAAGGGAGTACCCAGCCTCACCCCCAGTGCAGTGAAATACTCTGGTGGGGGCACTGGTTATATATACTCACTCCCATTTAATTTTTGGTCAGAATCTCCTAGTGCCTTGGCATCTCTGATGACTAAAACTCCTAAGAGCATATTATCTGTTTTAGCGGGGTACTCACTTATTGCCTCTGCCTCGGTTTATTTCCTCTTACTGAACAGAGGGGATGGTCAGTACTACAGGAGTCCAGAGTTCATTCTATAACAGGACACTTTTTACCTGAGAATATATACCTCTGTGTTGAATTGAGTAAAGCAGAAAAGGTTGTATGTACATCTAATTGATACAACCGACTATATAAGTATATATGTCCCTCATTCTGATGGTTCTTTATTTGTTCTATGTCTCGTCCCCTCATTTGTCTTCATTATTTTATCTTTGTGACTAATAAAAGTTAGATTTTACATTTTTCCTGAGATATCTATGAAACCTTCTCCTTTGATTGAACTATTTATGACCTGATAGTTGTAACCACAGGTTGGACCTCCCTTAATAAATAAAATGGGTCTTCTCTAAGAAGGGGATAGCAGGGACTTCTGTCCATGTTATCCTCTCTCCTATCAATCAGAGAGCATACTATATTTTTGCTCTCTAATTGTCACATAAAGGGATTATGTAATACCCCTCTGAGCCTTATTAGAGGGCTATTCTTCTGTAATACTCCTCTGAACATAACTAGGAAGTTTATTGGTGCGGTGACCCAGACATTATGAACTGTGGGGTGCTTTTTTCTCTCTTAATCCCTTGTGAAAATTAGAAATTTGGGGCTAAAGAGACATTTTACTGGAAAGCTTAATTTTTCCTTTCCATGTCCCAATGGTAGTAAATACTGCGAAACAGCTGTAGGGTCAAACTGCTCACTATACCCCTTGATAAATTCCTTTAGGGGTGTATTTTCTTAAATGGGACAATTTAATGGGGGTTTTATTGTTCTGGTATCTCATTTGCTCTGAAACTGCAACATGGCACCTGAAAACGATTCAAGTAAAATCTGCCCTCTGAAAGCTCAATGTGGCTCCTTCCCTTTCTGCGTCCTGTCGTGTGCCCAAAGAGCAGGTTACATTAACACATGTGGTATTTTTGTGCTTGAGAGAAATTGTACAACAAACTATGGGATGAATTTTCTCTTTTAACCCCTTGTGAATGTCCAAATTTTAGGGTTATATGAATATAGTATTGAAAAAAATTTAAATGTATATTTTTCACCTTTATTTTGTTTAAATTCCTGTAAAGCGCTTAAAGGGTTAACAAACTTCTCAAATGCTGTCTTGAATTGTTTTGGTGGTGCAGTTTTGAAAACTGGGTAATTTATGGGGGTTTCTAATACAAAGATCTTTCAAAGCTCCTTTGGAACTGAATTAATAGCTTAAAAAAAATTTGTTTTGTAAATTCTCTTGAAAATTCCTGTTAGACTGTAAGCCTTATAACGTCCAAAAAAATGAAATGAATGTTTAAAATTTGATGTCAACATAAAGCAGAGATATGGTAAATTATGTTTATTAACTAATTTGAGTGGTATGACTCTCTATATGAAAAGAGAATAATTTCAAACTTTGAAAATTGGATATTTTTCTGAATTTTCACCAAATTTCCTATTTTTTCATAAATAAACACAAAACATATTGACCCAAATTTACAACAAACACGAAGTACAATGTGTCACGAAAAAAACATATTCAAAATCAACTGGAGAAGTTAAAGCGTTCCACAGTTATTACCACAAAAAGTGACACATGTCATATTTGAAAAATGGGGCTGTGTCATAAAGTCCAAATCTGGCTGTGACGCCAAGGGGTTAATCCATATTGTTGTGAACATTTCCTTAGTTTTGGTACATTGTTCCCAGATGGCAAGACAAGAAAGAGTAGGAGGCCAGCCTAATGAGAAAAGAAAGGAATAAGAAGCAGTAATAGAACATTTGCAGAGGTTTCACCAGACCTGAGAAACCAGTTGTAAACACAAAGAAAACAGGACAAAAATCTGCATAAAATGTTATACCTAAAAACAGAATAGTGGCCATTAAATTAATATTTAATAAAGGTACGCTACATTTGGTGGGCTCTCAGTGAAAAGTGAGGCCCATTCTGGCTCTCTTTCAGGCCCTATATTTTCTGAGTATGTCCCTAAATTTTTAGCATTGCATGCATTTAGCATTGCATTTAAATTGGTATTTAATGTCTGAAAACTAAAATCTCTGGTGCTGCATCTTTGAAAAATATTTTTCAGTCTAAAACTATTTCTGACCTATCCTAAGGAGAGGATATCAATATCAGATTCCCCTTACGTCCGACAGCAGCACAATATGGGGTATCTCTGCCCCTGTGTGTTGTTTAGGACAGGTGGAACCTTTAATTAGCACCAAAAAGGTGCCTCCTACTAGCCCTATAAGAGGGCACAAGAGACCTCCCTCCACTGTGTTTTTTTCTGTCCTGTGTGGAACAGGTGGACGGAGGTCTCTTGTGACCTCCCGTTGCTAGGGGTTTTTATTTACTCCTGGCTTACCTTTATGGGGTACCTCGGTCCCAAAGAAAAAACCTCCGGGCCTTCGCCCCGCAGCGCAGCGTTATCCGGCATCCATCTGCAGGCAGCGCGATCCTGGAAGTAAGCGGGGAACCTCCTCGGCCGGAACTTTTCTCCGGTCCCTTGTTCCCAGGGGAAGGAAGCCTTTGCGCACCACCGCGCCCTACTTCCGGTTTTCTCGGAAAAAGTGCGGTAAGTTTGGAAATTTAAAATTTAAAGGCAAAATATAGATTTGATTTTTGCTGCTTGTATTTTGAGCCTCTGGCTTAGGCTTATGTTCCATTATGGCGTTTGACTTGTTTTGGTGCTGTATAAATGTTTCTTTGTTGGCTTCCTCCCCTCGCTGCTGGATTACATTTAAAAGGTCTGATTGCAGTCCTTTATTTGTTGAGTGAGTGGTTTCTAGCTCCTCTGCTGCGTGTTGCGGTGGCTGTTTTTTTTTTCTGACGGTTTTTTTCTCTCTTCAAGTGACCGATTTAAAAAAAAAAAAAAAAAAAAAAGAGAGGTACCCATTGGTTTTTTATGCGATGCTTGGCGATCTTCCCTGTTTCAGTGTCACGTGGCTGTTTGATGTTTCAGATGTCATCTTCTGCATCATGTAATGGCGATGCGCTTAGGAGGAAAAATTCCTCTAAACTTGAACACCTAACGTGTTTGGATTGCAATACCCCTTTACCTGACGGCTATGATTTTACCCGCTGTCACCAGTGTCGCAGACCTCCGCCGGAAGTACCTTCTATAAGAGGTTGTTACTTGGGTAAAGGACTATATGAGGAGTCTCTTAAGGAGATTCGTTCTTCCATCGCCCAGATTGCCAAGAGACCGCAGATTGAGACACAATCTTCCTTACGGATCTCTGATGAAGATTATCAGATAGTGGACGAGACACTCTCATCTGACAATTCCACTGAAGATCCCAGCAGGCCGTGCTTCCACTCGAAAAATTAAGCCGGCTGCTGAAGTCCATCCGGTCTAAGGATCGTGATGTTGACGGGGGAAGCCTCCGCGTCCACCTATAGAGGGCCTAGGGTCTTCCAAGTGGACCAGACATTACAAAAGTTAATGTCCTCAGAGTGGAGAAGTCCTGAAAAACCTCTTGTGGTTCCTAGGAGGTTCAGCGCTTTATTCCCAGTTGCTCAATGGGATCAATGGGGTCCTCCTCCCAAGGTGGATATGGCGGTGGCTAAACTGATGCACTAAGGTACCATCAGATGATGGAGCAAATTTGCATGACGCCATGGCAGGCGCTTCGACAATACCTTCAAGAAGGCTTATTCAGCTGCCTCGCCCAAGACCGCTGTGGCGGTTGCGTCCTGTGAAGTGTCAGCCAAATTATGTACTGACCTGGTCCACCTCGAAAGTGACCGACTCTGGAGTCTCCAGAGACGAGCTGCTAGGGTTTCTAGGCTCAGTTTCCCTAGCAGCTGAATAAGGCTGGCGGCCAAATCCCTGGCACTTACCAAGAACACTGCAGCAGGAAGACCTCTATGGTTAAAACCTTGGAGAGTCTTTGGCTGTGCCCTAGACGAGATCCTAGAGGGCTTGGCCGACAAGAAGGGTAAAACTTTACCCCAGGCCTTCAGAGGTAGGTCTGGCTCTGGCCGTGGTAGAGGCTATCCGCCTCGTCATGGAAGGCAGTCCAGAGAGGCTCTAGTTATTCCTCTAGAGGCGCCGGCCGGAGATTCCGAAGTCTGATAAAAGTCAAGCCTAGCTTTTGACATCAGAAGCAGTTTTCCTGTGGCCGAGATTCCTGTCGGAGGTCGTGTCTCCCACTTTCTCAACTGCTGGCAGGAAAAAATTCGAGACCCATGGGTCCGGTAGGTAATCCAAAGAGGTTATGCAATCAAGTTCCTCCATCCTCCTCAGGATCGGTTTGTGTTAACTCGCAGCCTCCCTACAATGCAGCAGACTACATTGGAATGCTCCATCCAAGAGTACATTCACAAGGGAGCCCTGGTGGAAGTCCCTTCTCTAGAAGAAGGATCCCGTGTCTATTCTCCCGTCTTCCTGATGCCAAAACTGGCAGACAAGTGGAGAATGATCATAGACTTAAGGTACCTCAACCGCTTCATCAAAAAGAAGTGCTTCCATAGGAAAACCATAAAGTCTGTCACCACCTTTCTCCTCTAATGCGATGTTTTTTGTGACTTTGGATATAAAAGACGCCTATTTGCATATTTCTATTTACCTCCACACAGAAGGTTCTTTTCTAAGGATTGCCGTAGTATTTTCCGGCCACAGGAAGCACTTTCAATTCACAGCACTACCCTTCGGGATCTCCTCTGCTTCCCACACCTTTACAAAGGTAGTGGCCCCCATAACTGCCGCCCTCAGGCTTCAGGGGATATTCTCGGTGCCTTATCTAGACGACTGGTTGATAAAGGCCCAGTCAGAGTCTGTTCTGCTCCAGTAACTACAGACAGCCTTCAGAGTCTGTGATGGCTTATAAACTGGGAGAAGTCAAAAACGATCCCTTCAACTCGAAGGAAGTTCCTCTGAGAAAACTACTTCCTAGATTCAGTCCGCCTGCAAATCTCCTTGATACCAGCAAGGAAGGAGAAGCTGGTTGCGGCAGTCCGGCACCTCTTCAAAAAGCCGATAGCCTCCATCAGAACATTGATGAAGATCCTGGGCTTGATGTCTTCCTCAGTGGAGGCAGTCCCATGGGCCTTGTGGCACTTACGTCCCCTCCAGAAGGAGTTACTAGAGGCTTGGGATCGCTCCCTTCTTACATTCAGCAAGAAGATTCGAATCTCCCTCAGGACCCGTCTTTCCTTCAAGTGGTGGTTGCACCTGAAAGACGGAAGGTCCACGGTCCAACCTTCTTGGACCCTGTTGACTACAGATGCATCCCTCTCGGGATGGGGAGCCCATTGGACGAAAACTCCATAAAGGGAGTCTGGAGCGCTCCTGAAAAAAGGACCTCGTCCAACTGGAAGGAGCTCAGAGCCGTATATCGTGCCTTACTCTATTTCTTGCCTCTTCCCAGGGGAAGAGCAGTCTAAATCCGGTCAGACAACATGACCACAGTGCTGTACGTGAACAGACAGGGAGGCACCAGATCACCAACCCTCCTTAGGGAGGCAGATCTGATATTTACATGGGCAGAGAAAAATCTAACCCATTTATCCGCAGTTCACATCAAGGGCTCCCTGAACATAGTAGTGGATTGGTTGAGTCGGGGTTATGCCGTATCAGGAGAATGGTCACTCAATCCAGAAGTCTTTCATCAGATTACCCTGAACAGGGGTCTTCCAGAAATAGACCTCATGGCAACCCGACTCAACGCCAAGGTGGAGAAGTTCTGTTCCCTTTACCAGGAGGACAATCCCTTGGCAGTGGATGCCCTGTCCATCCCTTGGAGGTCCAGGCTGGTGTACATCTTCCCTCCAATTCCAATAATACCAAAGGTATTAATGAAAATCAGACAGGACCAAGTCTCTGTGATAGCCATCATTCCATTCTGGCCAAAAAGAGCTTGGTTTTTCCCAACTCATGGAGATGAGTCGAGGGATATATTGGAGGCTTCCCCCCATCCAGAACCTGGTTTCCCAAGGATCTCTGAAGTGCCCGGATCTCTGGAGATTCAACCTGACAGCCTGGAGGTTGAGCAGTCCCTACAGCAGGATAGAGGACTGTCAGAGGCCGTCCTGAAGACCCTTTCTTCTGCAAGAGCAGAATCTACCAATAAGAACTACCAGAGGACAGCCAAGATTTTCATGGAGTGGTGCTCCAAGAAGGGTATTAATAATCTAGAACCTTCAACGGCTGATATTTTAAATTTTCTTCAGGACGGTTTGGATAAGGGCCTTGCCCCTGCCACTTGAAAGTGCAGATTGCGGCCCTCTCCGCTTATTTGAACAGA
This sequence comes from Leptodactylus fallax, assembly GCA_947044405.1. Taxonomy (NCBI): domain Eukaryota; kingdom Metazoa; phylum Chordata; class Amphibia; order Anura; family Leptodactylidae; genus Leptodactylus; species Leptodactylus fallax. The sequence goes on from CAMRHE010001576.1 coordinate 70,485, forward strand.
CGTCTGTCTCAGGATCCTCTGGTTGCAAGGTTCCTTAAAGGGGCAATGAGGCTAAAGCCATCCGTATCATCCCCAGTGGGACCTTGCGGTAGTCATTACAGGCCTATGCGGTCCTCCATTTGGACCCTTGGAGACTACGGAGATACAATATTTAGCCTACAAAACCACTTTTTGTTGGCTAGTATATCTGCCAAAGAGTAGGGGTGCTCCAGGCCCTCTCTTCTAGAGAACCGTACATTTTGTTTTTGCAGATAGGGTGCACCTTAGGTTTACCTGGGTTTATCCCTAAGGTCCCCTCATACTATAATAGCAATCAGCTAATTTCGTTACCTGTGTTTTTCCCCTCTCCAACCTCTGAGGAGGAAGAAAAGCTCAACACCTTAGATGTGGTAAGGTGTCTGTGGATTTACCTATTCCACACTCAACCGCTTAAGAAGGCCGAAAGCCTACTAATTGATATGCAGGGTAAAAACAGAGGCCTCAAGGCTTCCAAGCCTACTCTATCCACATGGATCAAGGAGACAATTAAGTCTTCCTTTCTTATTCAGGAGTTATTCCCTCCAGTCTTTCTATGGCCACTCGACCTGGGTTGTCGACTTCTTTGGCTGAGTATCGGTCCTTACCATTGGACCAGATTTGTGCGGCTGCATCATGGTCATCTCAGTTGACCTTTTGTTAAACATTATCATTGGACATCCGCAGTTTACAGACAACTGCCTTTGGTCAGTCAGTCCTTGACGTTGTAGGCGAGGAAACCCTCCCTAGGGGAATTACTTGCTATCTCCCCATATTGTTCTGCTGTCGGACGTAAGGGGAATCGTTGATTGTAATGTCAATCTGTATTCCCTTAGTCCAGACAGCAGCACAAGGCTTCCCTCCCTAGAAGCTTGTTTCCTGTTACTTTATAATTTACACAGTGGAGGGAGGTCTCTTGTGCCCTCTTATAGGGCTAGTAGGACGCACCTTTTTGGTGCTAATTAAAGGTTCCACCTGTCCTAAACAACACACAGGGGCAGAGATACCCCATATTGTGCTGCTGTCTGGACTAAGGGAATACAGATTGACATTACAATCAACGATTGGTAGGGTCCGAAATCTGACACCCCCACTGATCAGCTGTTCTCAATAGCTCATACACAGAGAATGGAGAGGGAAGCAGACAGTGCTGTTCTCTGTGTAGTGGCCAAATGAGTTACTGCAGTTTAGCTCCCATTCAAGTGCTTGGGAGTGATCTTCGGTAACCTGGTTTTGGCCTCTGCACAGAGAACAGCATTGTCTGCTTCCTGCTCAATTCTCTGTGTATCAGCTACTGAAAACAGGTCAGGTGTAGGAACCCCTTTATTCTGATAGTGATAACCTATCTTTAAGATAGTTCATAAATATTTTTAGCCCAGAAAATACTTTAAATTATATTCACTTATCCCGAACACTTTCCTGCACTTAGCACCATTGCTTATGAGAATTTGAGCAATTTTTTTATTATGCTAACGACACAATAAGGGGAATTTATCAACCCCTCTACCCCAGTTTTCTGGCATAGATGGGAAATATTGTGGCGCACATTTGGTGCAAGGACATTTATTGAGCCGCATGTACGCCACATTCCCCGTTCTGAGTCTCATTCACAACTTTCAGCGAATGTGGGCATAGAGCTGGGTGAGCCAAAAGTTTCCGCTTGTATAATTGACATGGTACGATTTTCAAAAACACCCCAAAACTCCGTATGGCACCTAAAACATACCACTATCCTATATGGCGCAAGATAGGTAGCGGCTCAATTGCAGATTTTGCATTGGAGCCCATTAACTTCAATTTACTTCTCTGCTTGGCAACATGCACCATATTTATAGGGAACTGCAAAGGACTTTAAGCTACGCACCATATTTATAGGGCACTACTACAAAAGAGTTTAAGCTATGCACCATACATGTACAGTGCTGTGATGATGTGGACTCAGGAATCAGTGAGCGCCATCAGGTGGCAACTATATATACCACAGATACTTTACAGTAACACTCATTTAGATGCCAGGTTCAGTTTGCTTCCCATGTAACCTCATGTGTTCCACTGCAAGATGATTGTATGGTGTCAAAAAAAAAAAAAAAAAAAAAAGAAGCAAAACATTTTCATTACATTAAAATGCTTTATTCTACAAACTAAAAAGAAAAAAGTACACGCAATTGGTTTTGCCTTGTCAGTAACAACACAAAGTATGAAATGATCAGTGAATGTTGTAAAGAAAAATTACCAGGATTACTGTTTTTTATTCATCCTGCTCCCAAAAACTGCTTACAAAAAGTTATATGTATCCCAGAATGGTATCCCTGAACACATCAGCACAATTCACAAGCTCTCACACAGCTCAGGAACTGAAATATAAAAAAGTTCTAAGAATATGGTGATGCAGAAATATTTTGTTATTCCATTTCCTCCATTTAATTTTCTTCTTCCTTTTAAATCTCCCAATGTTGTTGTGTAGCGACATAAATAGAATCCATTGGATGTATTGCTGTCATGTCCAGACTTCTTTCATCCATTCACCACCTTGTCAAGCATACAATCATTGTATTGTCTCCATGCAGATACTGATAGGTCTCACTCCTATATATAATGAGCCCTATC